>PVHX01008020.1:0-86696 GCA_004024805.1 Geosciurus inauris
TTGTTTTTTTCAGTACTGGGGATTGAACCCTGGCATGCTCCAACATTAAGCCACACCCCTGGCCCCTTTTATATTTAGAGACAGGGTCTTGCTAAATTGCTGAGATTGGTCTCAAACTTGCTATCCTCCTGCCCGTTGCTGGGATTACAGGTGTGCACCACCAGGCCCAGCTGTGAGTGCTTTTCTCTAAGGGAGGACAGGTGAAGAAAATGCCACATGAACTGGTTCTTTGAAAGGGGCCCAGAGAGAATTCAGCTGCTTCTTGACCATCCCAGTCAACAGGGGGAGGAGGAGGGAAAGAAACTGAAGACAGCCATAATGCAAGACGCTGGAGCATGAATCGCTTCTCTTTCCCTTCGCATTGTGCCCCAGTTTTGGTGTTTTGGTGGCCCTGGGCTGAAAACAGAAGGGAGGAGCCGAGGGCACCAAGGGAAGTCGACACCCAAATGGATCCCTTTGAGGATCCCTAAAGAGGGGGCTCTTAGATGGCCACCTCAACCCAACTGATCCCAGCTCAATTTCAAATTTGGTGGCTGCCCCAGAATTGTCACCCCATTCCAAATCAGCCTCACAACCTCCCACCCTGTCCGCCCACCCTGGTCAGCACAGACACATTTAGACTGTGCTCAGAGGGGCTTCTGTGCTAGTTCATGGGGGTCCTCGCACTGTTTCTGAGCCCCAGCAGCTCCTCAGAGCTCCCTGTGCCTCCTGGGCCAAGAGGTTCAGGCTCTGCCTCTGATCCACACCTTCTGAATCAGAGCACCTCTTTCTTATTTTAATTTTCATTTGTTTCATACCTTATATTTGTCTAAAGTACAGCTTTTCCTGTTCAAAAAAATTTTTATTTTGGGGGGGTACCAAGGATTGAACCCAGGAGCCCTTAACCACTGAGCCACATGCCCAGCCCTTTTTATTTTTTATTTTGAGATAGGGTCTCACTAAGTTACAGAGAGCCTAAATTGCTGAGGCTGGCCTTGAACTTGTGATCCTCCTGTCTCAGCCTCCCTGAGCCTCTGGGATTACAGGTGTGTGCCACTGCACCTGGCAAAAAAAGTTTTTTAGAAAGTCCTTGGACTAGATGATCCATACAGTGTTAACACGCTGTGGCCCATGGTTCATTTGGAACCCCTCTCGCTGCCCTCCGACCCAGCAGGGCCTCCTGCAAGCTTCTGTTGAACAGGCAAGTGAAGGCATTGGGGGAAAGAGGAGGCGGGCCAGGAAGTGTCCAGTGGCTCTTGGCTGCCCAGGACTTTTCTCTGAGCTCACGGCAGCGCAGCCTCCTGGGGAGAGGTCCCCTTCTTGATGTGCCCTGCAAGACTGTGACCCTGTGCCCTCAGGAGTCTTGCATCTCCACGAGGTCCCCTTGTGGCAGGATGTGCTGCAGCAGCCCGTTCACCACATCCAGCGTCTCGTCCTTCTCCAGCACGATGTCATAGGACTCCATGTAGCGCTGCCGCTGCTCCTCCACCTGCCCAGTGAAGCAAACCAAGAGTCCCCAAAATGCCTCGTCCAGGCCTCTTACTCCAGAGCTGGGGCTGGGGAGGAGGCCACGTGAGCACAGCTCCCAGCTCCCTTTTCAAAGTGTGAGGAGTTCCAGGTTAAGGGATCTGTCCTTTTTTTTTTTTTTTTTTTTGGTACCAGGGATTGAACTCAGGGGCACTTGACCACTGAGCCACATCCCCAGCCTATTTTGTGTTTTACGTAGAGACAGGGTCTCACTGAGTTGCTTAGTGCCTCACCATTGCTGAGGCTGGCTTTTGAGGCCAGCTTTGAACTCCCGATTCTCCTGTCTCAGTCTCCCAAAATGTTGGGATTACAGGCTTGCCACTGCGCCTGGCTGAGATCTGTCCTTTGAAGTCACAGAAGGGCTGCCTTAATTAACACCCCCATATCAAAATGACAATAATAAGGGTTAAAAAAAAAAAAAAAGCCCAGCTGTTACCTGTAACCAATCTGGGCCGAGTTTTCTTTGTTTTTGGTACAAGGGATTGAACCCTGAGGTGCTTAACCACTGAGCCACATCCCCAGCCCTTTATATTTTTTTAAATTTAGAGACAGGGTCTCCTTGTTTAGGGCCTTGCTAAATTGCTGAAGCTGGCTTTGAACTTGTGATCCTCCCACTTTAGCCTTGCAGCAGGTGTGTGCCAGGGCACCTGGCCGGGCAGCGTGGGCTCCAGCCTCTGCTAGTGAGACAAAGCGCTCGGTACCTTTGTACCATGCTCTTCTCATCCCTGCCAGCGTCTGGTTTTGCTATTTCTCTTTTCTTAATTATAAGCTCATGTTCAGAATACTGACATCTCCCTTCTCAATCTTGCCTTCTAGGTATGAGGGAGGGCTGGCAATCAGCCCCACCCTCTCCTAAACAACCTGACCTGGGGCAAGTTCACCATAAACTCCTTGACTGGGTTTCCTTATCTGTAAAATCCCAGTCAGCCCTGTGCACTGGCCCAGCCTGTAATCCCAGCACTTAGGGAGGCTGAGACAGGAGATTCAGGAGTTCAAAGCCAGCCTCAGCAACGGCGAGGCGCTAAGCAACTCAGTGAGACCCTGTCTCTACATAAAACACAAAATAGGGCTGGGGATGTGGCTCAGTGGTCGAGTGCCCCTGAGTTCCATCCCTGGTACCAAAAAAAAAAAAAAAAAAAAATTCCCAGAGTCACTACCTCAGAGGGTTGTTGGAAGGACTAAATGGGTAACTGTAACATGCTTAGAACAGTGCCTGGCACACCCAGCAAGCAGTCACACAGGCTGCAACCAAGGTCCTACCTAACTGTCCCTTTCGACTCGACTCGGGAGTCAGGCCGCGTACGCAGCATGCACTTGTGATCACTGGGAATCTTCTTCATTTCCTATGAAACTGTGTGTTCTAAGAGAATGTGGCTTGAGTCGTACCTCTGTACCCCTAATACTTTCCATAGTGTCAGGCGCCCAGAAGGTGTTCAAAAGCATTTATTGGCAGGAATTCAAGGAGAAAGCTATTCTGAAGATAGGAAGTCCTGGCCCCTAACCTACCTTGTCATTTAGGAAGCCAATCTTGAGAATGTTCTGCACTCCAGGAATCCCATCAGCCATAGTGAGGTCCCCCATAGAGTCTCCAAGCAGGATGATGTTGGTTTTGCCCTGAAGCTGATGGAAGTAACTGGAGTTCTCACACATGGAGCTGTTCTTGTTATAGGTGTGTATGAGCTGGCCCTTGAATCCCTGTAGAAAACCCTAAAAAATAAATAAATAAATAAGAGACAGGTAGCAGGGACTCATGTAGTACCAGTGTTCCATTTTGTCAGAGGGGAAAGGAAATCCTGAAAGTGACAGATAATGTCAAAACTTTTTTTTTTTTTTTTTTTTTACAGAATATCTTTATTTTATTTTATTTTTCGTGGTACTGGGGATTGAACTCAGGGGTATTCGACCACTGAGCCACATCCCCAGCCCTATTTTGTGTTTTATGTAGAGACAGGGTCTCACTGAGTTGCTTAGCGCCTCGCCATTGCTGAGGCTGGCTTTGAACTCGTGATTCTCCTATCTCAGCCTCCCTAAGTGCTGGGATTACAGGCTTGAGCCACTGCGCCCGGCATCTTTATTTTATTTTTATGTGGTGCTGAGGATCGAACCCAGTGCCTCACACGTGCTAGGCGAGCACGCTACCACTGCGCCAAAACCTCAGCCCTCCTTAGCCCCTTTTTATTTTTTATTTTGAGTCTAAGTTGTCTAGGCTGGCCTCAAACTTGTGATCCTCCTGCCTCAGCCTCCTGAGTTGCTGGAGTTATAGGCATGAGCCACCATGCCCCGCATGGCTTGTTTTTTAGAAATAAAATTTTACTGGAACACAGCCACACTCATTTGTGCACTTATTGTCTATGGCTGCATTTTGTGCAGAAATGGCAAAAATGAGAATAGTTAAAACAGAGACCACAGTGCCCCAAAAGCCTAAGACACTTGCCACCTTGCCTTTATAGGAAAAGTTTTTAACTGCTGATTTAAACTAGCAGAGGCCACTGTAATACACCAATTAAAAAATGTGGAAAAAAATAAAATAAAACTAAAAAAAATTAATATTATAAAAAAAAATAGGCCTGGGGTTGTGGCTCACTGGTAGAGTGCTCACCTAGCATGTGTGAGGCACTGGGTTTGATTTTCAGCACCACATAAAAATAAATAAACAAATAAATAAATAAGAAAGGTACTGTGTCCACAGTGTGTCCACAGTGTGTACTGTGTCTACAACTAAAAAAAAAATTAAAAATAAATAAACTAGGACTGGGGATATAGCTCAGTGGATAGAGTGCTTGCCTTGCATGCACAAGGCCCTGGGTTCAATCCTCCGCACCACAAACAAACAAACAAACAAACTAGCCAGGTGTGGTGGCTCACGCTTGTAATTCCAGCACTTTGGGAGGTTGAGACAGGAGAATCGCAAGTTGAAAGCCAGCCTCAGCAACAGCAAGGTGCTAAGCAACTCAGTGAGACCCTGTCTCTACAAGGCCCCTGAGTTCAATCCCTGGTACCAATAAACAAACAAACAAACAAACAAACAAACAAACTAGCGGGGCCATCAAATATTGTTAATGATCTCTTTTGATGGAAGCATGAAGCTGCGATATAAATGCTACTCAGGGGGCTGCAGATCTGGCTCAGTGGTAGAGCACTTGCCTAGCATGTGCAAGGCCCTGGGTCCCGTCCCCAGCAGATCAAGAAAAAAAAAAAAAAGAAAAGTGCTGTTCAGGTTATGAGTATGTTCCACTCAGCTGCAGGTCATGTCCTAACCACAGGTCAAAGTGATGAAAATTCCAGCCACTGTTATTTTGTTTTCTTTTGGTAGTACTGGGGATTAAATCCAGAACCTTTTATGTGCAGGGCATCTCTACCACTGAGCTACATCCCCAGACCTTTTTACTTTTTTTTTTTTTGAGACAGGGTTTCCTAATTGCTCAGGACTTCAGACTTTTGATCCTCCTGCCTCAACCTCCCAAGTACCTTGGATTGCAGGTGTGAACCACTGTGCCTGGCGTCAGTCACTGTTTTTAAGTTGAAGAAATCAGAACATAGGTGAGCAGGAGCAGCTCTGCTAGGACCCCAGAAAAAAAAGTCAAAGTCCAAGCCTTTCAGTACTCAGATCCAAACAGCACATGATCCAAAAAGTGACATAGAATCAGGCTGACCTACACACTAGGTCCCCATGGCAAAGACCTAACTATTGGCCAAACACCAGAGAGGGTCCTTTGAAAGTAACTGAAGCCGGGCGCGGTGGCTCAAGCCTGTAATCCCAGCACTTAGGGAGGCTGAGACAGGAGAATTGCGAGTTCAAAGCCAGCCTCAGCAATGTCGAGGCGCTAAGCGACTCAGTGAGACCCTGTCTCTACATAAAACACAAAATCGGGCTGGGGATGTGGCTCAGTGGTCGAGTGCCCCTGAGTTCAATCCCCAGTACCAAAAAAAAAAAAAAAAAAAAAGAAAGTAACTGATAAACCAGAAGTGGTGGTGCATGCCTGTAATCCTAGTAACCTGGGAGGCTGAGGCAGGAGGATCACAAATTTGAGGCCAGCCTCAGCAACATAGTGAGGGCCTTAGCAACCTAGCAAGACCCTGTCTCAAAATAAAAAAGAGCTGGGGATGTAGCCCAGTGGTAAAGCACCTCTGAGTTCAATCCCCAGTACCAAAAAAAGAAAGAAAGTAACCCATAAATAACCACCTAAGGGCAAAGAAGCCAGCTGTCTCCCTCCCCGACCTCCCTAGGTGAGGGTTAAAGTATGGGATAAAGCAGCCAGGCTGGTGGTCGCCACCCCTCTGCTTTTCCCAGCCCAGATGAGATATGGCTCACATCTTCATCAAAATCCATGTAGTTAGACACAATGTGGATGTTGGGGTGGAACACTTTCATCTGTCGAATAATTTCTTCCAAGATATCACCAATGCCCGCAGAAAAGATGAAAAGAGGAACGTTGTTACAATAGAGTGTATTGAAGAATGTCTTATATCCTTCCCTGTAAAGAGAAGAATTCTGAAATGGCGTTGCCTTGGCTACTGCTCTTTACCTTCCACTTGGGCTAGGTATTTTTATAATTTTCATTGTTTTTTTGTTTTGTTTTTTGGTACCGGGGATTGAACTCAGGGGCACTTGACCACTGAGCCACATTCCCAGCCCTATTTGGGTTTTATGTGAGACAGGGTTTCACTGAGTTGCTTAGCACCTCACTGTTGCTGAGGCTGGCTTTGAACTCGCGATTTTACTGTGTCAGCCTCCCAAAGTGCTGGGATTACAGGCATGCACCACCACGCCCAGCTATTATTTTCATTGTTTTAAAAACATTTTAAATTGAGGTATACAACATATACAGAAAGTGGTTATGCACTCCTGAATGAATTTTCACATATGTATACGTCCAGGAGACTCTAGTCAGATCAAGGTTCCCCGGAGGCTCCTCTCAGTCAATACTATCCTCCCCTGCATCTGATTTCATATCACTACTGATTAACTTTGCCAGTCCTTGGAACTTCTTATAAAGGGATTCAGCCGGCACTTTGGGAGGCTGAGACAGGAGATTCCCCAGCCCTTTTTATTTTTTTATTTCGATAGGGTCTTGCTAAGTTGCTTAGTGCCTCACCAAGTTGCTAAGATGGGTTTCAAACTTGTGATCCCCTTGCCTCAGCTTCCCGAGTCACTGGGTGATTGGCATATGGTGAGTAGTTTGTTCCTGTCATTGCTATGTAGAAAATATTATTACATCATATAAATATGCTACAATCTGTTTATTCAGCTTCCTGTTGATAGACAACTGAGATGTTATCAGATATCAGCTATGATGTGTGCATGTCCTGTGGTAGTCACATATACTCACTGCTCTGGGACAGTTACCTGGGAGAGGGACTGCTAAGGCAGTAACACAGGCAAATGTTTTCTGCTGCTGTTCGTGCAGCTGGGCGGCATTCCTGGGACACCTTCACTGGGGCTCCTCCACACTCATCTCAGTATTTCCTGGGTCTGCATACATCTCTACTCTCTTAGTTTTTCAAGAGTTAGCCTCTCTCCCCAATGACGGATATCCAACTCTTTGAGGGCAGGTACTGATTTCTGCTCCTGTCTCTGTGAGCTCCCTGCTCCAGGAAAAAAGTTCCAGCAGAGACAACTGCTCAGTGAAGGATGGTGATTTCTTTACCCACGTCTGGGTAAAGAACAGCGGTCACCAGAACAGAGGGACTCCAGAAATCTTTACCATAAAAAAAAAGAAAAGGCGTGGTGCACGCCTGTAATCCCAGCACTTAGGGAGGCTGAGACAGGAGAATCGCCAGTTCAAAGCCAGCCTCAGCAACGGCAAGGTATGGCACTAAGCAACTCAGTGAGACCCTGTCTCTACATAAAAATACAAAATAGGGCTGGGGATGCGGCTCAGTGGTTGAGTGCCCCTGAGTTCAATCTCCAGTACCAAAAAAAAAAAAAGAAAAGAAAAGAAAAGGGGCTGGGGTTGTGGCTCAGTGGTAGAGCGCTTGCCTTGCATGTGTGAGGCACTGGGTTCAATCCTCAGCACCACATAAAAATAAATAAAGATGTTGTATCTATCTACAACTAAAAATATATATATTAAAAAAAGAAAGAAAAGAAAAAATGAGCTGGAAAAGAGAGGGAGCCCTGGCCATTTTGTACTGCCTCCACAGGAGATGGTTCCTATGGCCATGACCATGTCTCCTCTGACTGTCCCAGCTACTAACTCTGCCCCACGCCTCCCCAGCCTCCTCTGTATAAGCAAAACAGTTTCAGATGGAGTTTTTTGTTTTGGTTTGGTTTTTGGAGATGGAACCCAGGGTCTCACACACGCTAGGCAAGCCCCAAGAATGCAAAGCACTTTTGAATAGGCTGGTGACAGTGTTTCCCAAGCAAGGAGCTCACCTGAGCATTGCAGTGGACTCCCCGACCACCTGCGCTATCTGACACTTCTGAATCCTCTGCTGACACAGGAGGTTGTGCGCTTTGGTCCACCTAGGAGCAGACACCCCACAAACCCCAAATCCCAAATCATCCAAGAATGCCAAGGGCTCTTTCCCTCTACAGAACCAAGTCCCCTCTAATGGCACTGATGGGGAAGGCCTCACCCTTGCCCACAGAGCCACCCTGAAGGATCCTGGCCATCCTTAAAAGGAAGAGAGTGGGAAAGCAATGTAAGGGAGACAGAGCTGGGTGGGTTGGCTATGAAAGACGAAGTCCTTCAAAATCCTCTCCTCTGGGCCCCCACTCTCTGGAGATGCTTTCCAGGGGTGCTTGTTTCTATGGCAGGGTTGCTGTGGTTTGAATGTGTCCCCCAAAGTTCACGTTTTGAAAACTTGATCCCCAAGGCAGAAATGTTGGGAGGTGGGGCCTAATGGGACATGTTCGGGTCAGGGGGCTCCACCCTCATGAATGGACTAATGCCATTATTATGGGAGTAGGTTCCTTATACAGGGACAAGTTCAGCCCCCTCTTGATCTCTCTCTCTGTCTCTCTTGCCCCCTTTTTGCTCTTTCTCCTTGCGATGACATAGCAGGAAAGCCCTCAGCAGACACTGGCACCTTGACCTTAGACTTCCCAGCCTCCAGAACAGTGAGCCAATATGTTTCTGTTCACTTTAAGTTGCCCAGTGTGTGGCATTCTGTTATAGTAGCACAGAATGGATGAAGACAGGGATATTTCCTCAACAGGCCACCAAATCAAGGGATTTCTAACTTATTTCAAGGATTCTTTGAGGGCCTCCACTCCAACAGACACCGGGTGCTCCTGGTATATACGGACAGTTTGTTCTAATAGCTGGCTAATGGTATTTCAGTTAAAACCTTCAGTAACGTAAAGAAGCTATCAATTCATCCAAGCTCTGGAAAAACACTCACAGCCAAGCCCACCCCACCTTCAGGGCCCAGGAACATCTCCTCACCAGCGCCACTTACCATTCAACCATATGAGGCAGCTTCTCTTTGGTAGACCGGTGTGGATCAATCTCAATTGGGTAGTAGTGGTGATAGAGCGCCGTGAGCTTGGGAGATCCACATGAGTAGAAAAGCCATTAGCACACATCAGGTTTTCCCCCAACGAAGTCCCACAGCTTAGCGGGAGAGAAAGACTGCTTAGGGGATGCAGCCTTGAGTAACAGAGTGTTAGTTTCTGTACGGGAACACATCATTTGCAAGACTCAAGTTTCTCCTCTTTTATTCTCTTCAACACTTGCATTTACCTACTTGATAAAGTCCAGGGTGGGCCTGGATCTGCAGCGCTCCTCTTGCACTCACCCTGAGAATGGGTCTAGGAGGTAGCAACAGAGGAGCTTCACCATCCCATAAGAGAAGTATTGGGGCAGGATGCGGTGGCGCACACCTCTAATCCCAGTGTCTTGGGAGGCTGAGGCAGGAAGATCCTGAGTTCAAAGCCAGCCTCAGCAAAAGCGAGCTGATGAAGTCCACCAAACCAACCCTGCCCACGCCATTGGCACTGCAGCAGTTCCTGACCACGACCCCAGCTGGGACTATAATGCCCCCAGGGGTCGAACAAGAAGAGACCAATTCATCACCTGCTTACTGGCAGGTCTAAAAAGGGCAGCTCACAAAGCCATCAGTTATGATAAACTCCAAGAGGTCATTCAAGATAAGAATGAAAACCACTCTTCCTTTTTAAACTTTCTGACGTAGGCCTTACCCCGGTACATCCATCTAGATCCTGAGTCACCTAATGGCCAAAACTTACTTTTAACCTACTTCTGCCAGAGCTTACCCAATATTAAAGCTAAACTTTATATTACCCAATATTAAAGCTGGAGCAAGATCCCCTCACCCCGCAGGCTCAAGTGCTGGAAGTGGCCTTCAAGGTGTCCAATGGCAGAGATACAAAGGCCTGCGAGGCTAACTGTCCAACACTAGCCAAAGCATTTCAACAAACCGTCACCACCCACAACCCACAGAGGGTTCCCCGACCATGTTTTAAATGTGGTCAATCAGGTCATGGGGCCAAATCCTGCCCTAATCCTCGCCAACCTCCTGGTCCCTATCCCAAATGCCACCAGGTGGGCCACTGGGCTATTGACTGCCCTCTCGCCAACAAAGCAGGAGGTCACCTGGCCCCACCACACCACAGGCAGATCTTCTGGGACTAGCCACAGACGACTGGCAAGGCCCAGGATCCCGACAACCACCATCACAACGCAGGAACCCAGGGCAACCGCTGTGGTGGCAGGTAGGCCCATTTCTTTCCTTTTGGATACCGGGGCTACATTCTCAGTTCTTGTCCAATTTTGGAGACCCACCTCCACCTCCACAACCTCCACCGTTGGAGCGGAAGGCAAACCACATCAACCACCGAGAACCCCACTCCTCACACGCTCCATTCACCAGATCCCTTCCTCCGAATGCCCCGCTCCCTTACTAGGTCACTAGGTTGAGACCTTCTAAGTAAGTTCAGCTCATCCATTTCCTTTGATCTTCCCATACGAGACTCTCTCTCCCTCCTCCCCCTGTCACCTACAACCACCCCCTCACCAATACCCTTACCCCCACCCACGGTCAATCCCCAAGTATGGGATATACACAACCCCTCCATAGCCACACACCAGGACCCCGTCCACATCACACTCAAGGACCCACCACTCTTTCCCTCCCAATCCCAATACCCACTACCTCTAAACAGCCTCAGGGGACTCCAACCCTTCATTTCCGACCTCCTGGCCAAGGATCACTGTGTTGTACAGACTCCCCCTATAACACACCCACTCTCACGGTCAAAAATCCCTCAGGCACCTTCCGTCTGGTCCAAGAGCTCTGCGTCATCAACGCAGCAGTGGTCCCTTTACGCCCTACGGTCCTAATCCACACCCCCATCCTCCTCCCGCCTCCACAACACTTTTCCCTCTAGACCTCAAGGTGCCCCCTTCTCCACTCCCTTGCACCAAGACTCCCAGGACCTCATTGCTTTTCACCTGGACCCCCGGGTATCCACTCAACTTCACAGCCTTTCCTCAGGGTTTCCGATACAGCCCCTGCCTTTTTGGACAAGGCTTGTCCCGAGACCTCGCCCACCTATCCTGTCACCCTCATTCCTCCCCCAGGACGTAGATGGCCTTCTTCTTGGCAGCCCTTCCCTGTACCACAATAAAACCCACTCGGCCAAATTACTGAGTTCCTTGGCCTCACGAGGGAGGACATGGTATGTCCCCCTCCAACGTCCAGCTTTCTCTTCCCACAGTCACCTATTGGGGCCTCCACGAACCCCACTCCACAAGGGCATTCTGATAAATGGGAAAAAACTCATTTCTCATCTTCCTATATTCCCACGACCAAGGCTGAAGGACTGTCATTCCTGGGATTGGCAGGACACCTGAGGGCATGGATACTCAGCTACTCTTTGCTGGCCCGATCCCTTTACGGTGCTGCCATGAAGGGCCTCCTTGAAGAGCCCTTCACCACACCATCAACACCCCCTTCCAGGCCTTCCAACAAGCCCTCCTGCAGCCCCAGCCCTTCACTTACCCGCCCTGCCTCGCCCTTTCCTATATGTAACAGAAAACCCAGGCTTTGTCCTGGGAGCACCGGGTCCCCAGTTAGGACCGTCCTGCGCACCAGTGGTATTTCTCTCAGAGTGCCGTGACCCAGCAGTACAAGGATGGGCACCTCGCCTTCAGGTACTGGCCTCCTCAGCCATCCTCATCCACGAGTCAAAGAAACTAACATTTGGGTCACCTCTAACAGTCCTCTCCCCCACCACTTACCTGAACTAATCTCCTGTAAGGGTCTTCAGACCCTGCCCGCTTCCTGCATTCTCTTTCCCTTCAGGTCTCACTAACTGAGGACTCCACTCTAACCTTCAAAACCCGCCCACCCCTCAATCCCTCTACCCTACTTCCTCTTCAGCGACTCCAATAATCATCAACCTCTCCATGCCTGTAAAGAGACCTTAGAACAGTGACTCCCGCATCCCTCCCACATTCAGGAAGGACCCTTGCCAGCTCCATCATACACCTGGCTCACAGATGGGAGCTCCTTTTCACATGAAGGCCTCCGAAGAGCAGGCTACACTATCACCACGGCTTTGGAAGTAACAGAGGCTAACCCCTTACCTCCGAACACCACCAATCAACAGACAGAACTAATAGCTCTAACTACAGCATTCATCCTAGCTAAGGGAAAAGTCTCTAACCATTTACACAGATCCCAAATATGCCTTTCATACACTATCGGCCCACACAGCAATATGGAAAGAGAGGACTCATGATCACCACGGATTCCTCCATCACCAATGCTTCACACATCAATGCCCTCCGAGAAGCCTCCCTTCTCCCTTCTATTGCCATAGTATGTTGCAAAGCTCATCAGACAGATAATTCCATTATTACAGCAGGCAATCACCTGGTGGACCAAATGGTCCAGCAGGTGGCGCTATCCTCCCACCTCAACAAAAAGCCTAACTAACACCATTCTCTCTACACCTCCTAACACTAATCCAAGACTCACTACACCCTCCAACACCCCCCAGGATACCTATCACATCCTCACCTACCTGCACCATTTATTTCACCCTAACTTATCTTTCCTGAAGGACTTTCTTAAATAAACTCTAACCCTCACTCCAGACCATATCAAATTTCTCCCAGACCTCTTCTTATTCCTGCAGAGTAAGTCAAAACACGAATCCTTCCTCTAACATTTGCCCTCCCTCCTTTCCAATTCACCAGGCGAGAGAGAACATTTACCTTCCAGTAATTGGCAAGTTGACTTTACCCACATGCCCACTGTAAAGCATTTCAAGTATCTTCTAGTTCTGGTTGACACATTCTCCAGATGGGTCGAGGCCTTTCCCACCACTAACTAACAAGAGGGTACAAACCGGGGCTGGGATTATGGCACAGTGGTAGCGTGCTCGCCTAGCACGCATAAGGCACTGGGTTCGATCCTCAGCACCACATAAAAATAAAATAAAGATATTCTGTCACCTACAACTACAAAATAAACATTTAAAAAAAAAAAAAGAGGGTACAAACCATCACTAATATCCTCCTCAAGGATCTCATTCCTCGCTTCGGCCTCCCCTCCTCCTTTCAGTCTGATAATAGGCCCGGATTCATCTCTCCGATTATACAATTGCACATTCCATATCACCCCCAATCATCGGACAAAGTTGAAAGCACCAATTAAACTATCAAAACTATTCTCCCTAAACTCTCCCTCAATTGGGTAAAACTCCTCCCTCTAGTCCTCCAACACAGCCTTAACTTGGCCTCCCAAATTAACCAACCTAATGAGGAAATAGCCAGATCCATTGACGCATCAACTGAGGCCATCCTGACTCCTACAAGCTCGGATCACCTCCCTGGCAGAGGTCACGCTACAGGATAGAAGAGCAATAGACCTAATTACAGCAAAAAAAGGAGGCACCTGCCTCTTCTTAGGAGCATGCTGTTACTATATCAACCAATCAGGAAAGGTTGAACAAAACATACAAACCTTAAAAAACCTCTCCACTAAGCTCAAACTAAATTCTCTGGCAGGGGCTGGGATTGTGGCTCAGTGGTAGAGCACTTGCCTTGCATGTGTGGGGCACTGGATTCGATCCTCAGCATCACATACAAATCAATAAAATAAAGCTATTGTGTCCATCTGCAATTAAAAAAATATTTTAAAAAATTCTCTGGCAACTCCCCTTCTTGCTCTCTCACCAGCCTGTGGAACCCTATCCTCACTTGAGCTTTAACCCCTCTGGAACCCTTCACTGCCATTTTTTGCCTGGATTTTTTGTTACTGTGTGTTTTTCTTCTTCCTTTTTAATTTTTTTTAGTTGTCAATGGAACTTTATTTTATTTATTTATTTTTATGTGGTGCTAAGGATCAAACCCAGTGCCTCACACATGCTAGGCAAGTGCTCTACTGCTGAGCCATACCTCCAGCCCCTCACTGTGTGTTTTTAAGTGTTTACAGGAAACCATCATGGAAAGGACCAGAGCCTTCACCAACCAAGCAGTCAATCAGATGCTTCTGGGAGAATATGTTCACCTGTATGAAGAAATCCTGCCCTTAGGATTTACCTCTGCCCCTATCACTGTCCCCATGCCAGCAGGAAGTAGCTATAAGAAGAGACTTCCATCCACAAGCCACCCTCAACCCCAATATCAAAACAAAAAGGGAGGAATGTTGGCATAACTACAGCCATCTTCCTTTCCCTCACCCTCATTTTATAACTACTGTTCTTCTTATTAAGGATATCTGAGGGTTCCTGTTTCTCAACAACGGAAATAGGCTTAAGAAATGGAAACCAACTGGGTGCAATGGTGCACACCTATAATCCAAGCACTCTGGGAGGCTGAGACAGGAGAATCACGAGTTCAAAGCCAGCCTCAGCAACTGCAAGGTGCTAAGCAACTCAGTGAGACCCTGTCTCTACATAAAACACAAAATAGGGCTGGGGGTGTGGCTCAGTGGTCGAGTCCCCTGAGTTCAATCCCTGGTACCAAAAGAAAAAAAAAAAGAAATGGAAATCTGTCCGTCTCTGCCCTTAAGAAATAGGAACTTAGCCAGGCGCAGTGGCGCACACCTGTAATCCCAGCACTTTGGGAGGCTGAGACAGGAGAATCGCCAGTTCAAAGCCAGCTTCAGCAACGGCGAGGCACTAAGCAACTCAGTGAAACCCTGTTTCTACATAAAACACAAAACAGGACTGGAGATGTGGCTCAAAGGTTGAGTGCCCCTAAGTTTAATCCCTGGTACCAAAATAATAATAATAAATATGTATACATGTATATACACACATTATATATATATCACTGCCCATCTTAATAAGAACTAATCATCTCAAGTACTGGAAAGGCATGCATGAGAGCTTGGGTTTGATCCCCAGCACTGCAAGAAAAAATAAGGAATATTGGAAGAATTGATGAATAATGAGAGACCAATAGACCCAGTTAGAATGTAATTTAGTGAATAATGAAGTGGAACTAAATGATATAGTTATTCACCAGAAAGAGCTCAGCAACCTATAAAAGTGCAGGAGGGTTAAATAATATAATATTCAAGTCTCTTATAATAGCATAATGTCTATATTCCAACCATCCATCATCCTATGTCTCAGCCAATAGGGAAAAGCTGTCCTCGTGTATTAAGACAAGATCCACATGAGCATGAAAATTTTAAAAAGAATTAATTTCCTAAGATCTCTATGCTGGAATCTGGTTATAAGCAGAAAGCATTGAAGTAGCATATGATATCCATTTCTGAGCAAAGAAAGAGTGACCCACCTCTTTCCGACACTCATCACTGATGATCTTGCTGTTATCCAGAATATCTAGAAAAACATGAAACTCCTTTTACTTATCCCTTAGAAGCTGTCATCTTTTTTTTTTTTTTAAATATTTATTTTTTAGTTGTAGGTGGACACAATAGCTTTATTTTATTTTTATGTGGTGCTGAGGATCGAACCCAGTGCCTCCCACGTGCTAGGCGAGCACGCTACCACTGCGCCATAACCCCAACCCCTAGAAGCTGTCATCTTGTCAAGCCCCACAAGGCAAGCTAGAATATGACTTACTGTAAGAAGAAGGGCATCTCTTTCCATTATATGCAAACCTGCTCAAGGTCATGTCAAAATCAGAAATCACCTAAGAGGCAAAAGAGAGGTGCTGAGACCTAAATAGGCACTTCTATTGTGGCCTTGCCTCCTCTTGGGGTGAGTATGGAAGTCAAATCCGCCCAGTGGCCAGCCTCAGAGCAAAACCCTGGGAGAGTTAGAGAGGCATAGAGAGGGAGGGGAAGAAATGATCCTCTTAGGACTCTGTTACAACCCTAAGGAAAGCTCAGTCTCCTGGAGGTGTGTATGGGGAAAGGGGTGTGTGTGAGTGCTGGCTTTCGATGGCATCCTCCCAAAGCATGGGCTCCTTCCTAAAGTGTCTCCACCTTACTTAGTGGGGAGCTCTCTGGGCTAGGGTAATGTGTGGCAAGGGAAGGCCGGGTCCCGGTGTGGGGTGCTTTCGAGGAAGGGACAAGAACATATTGAGAAGTTTGGAATCTAGGTTTCAAAGCAGCAGAGTCTCCCCGCGGGCGACCCTAGCTGCCTGCCCTCAGGCCCCTTGGGACCTTGCGCGACGCCAGGCCCTCCCGCCGGGCCCTCGCTCCACGGTACCTGCAGCCGGTCTCCCCCGCCCCTGCGGAGCGCGCCCACGATCTCCAGCACCCGCCTGGGCTGCCGCATCAGGACCGTGGCCTTCATCAGGGTGCTCACCTGTCCCGAGACCCGAGAGAAACGCTGACCCCGGCGCCGCGCTGGGCCCCAGGGGAGCGGGGCTCGCCCGGGCGCCGCGCCCGGACCTCGGCATCCCGCCGGGGGCCTGGGGGCGCCGCGGGGGTCAGGGCTGCTGCGTGCGGGACGCTCCCCCGAACCTCACCTCTTCCGCCATCGCGCGGGTGGCCTGCTCCGCGGCGCAGGAGACGACTACCGCCCCGCGGCCGCACTGCGCAGGCGTCGCCCCCAGCGGTCCGCGCCCGCCGCCACCCCGGCCTCGCAGCATTGCTGGGGCGCCGGCGGGAGCAACCGGTGGCGGGTTCTATTGTGAGGAGGAGGGGGAGGGTCTCAAGATGCTGGGGTCACGTGCGTGGGCTGGGCTGTCATGGGGCCTTAGGTGGATCTGCTGCCAGTCTCTCGAACAACACCTTGGCAAGAGTGGTCATTTCGTGGCTTAGAGTTTGCAAGAGGAACAAAACCGACGGGTGGGATGAGATAGGAAAGTGTCACCAAGTGAATTCGGTTAAATCATCCTCAGTTGGGCTCCTCCTCGTCACGGAAGAAATCTAACACAGGGTGCAGGGAGACCTTGGGCAGCTGGGCAGCATGAGATTCAATTTTTTTTGCTGGACATGGTATGCATGCCTGTAATCTCAACCACTCTGGAGGCTGAGGCAGGAGAATCACAAAATCGAGGCCAGACTCAGTCATTTAGCAAAGCCCTGGGCAATTTAGAGAGCCCCTGTCTCAAAAAATTAAATTTAAAAAAACTGGGGATGTGACTCAGTGAAAGTGCCCCTGGGTTCAATCCCCAGTACAAAAACAAAAGAATAAAAAAAGAAATCAGCTTCACTTCCTTCTGCCTCTGCTAATTTGGAGTTCTTTGAACATGGTGAGTAGGGAGCCCAGTGAGAGCCATGGAAGGTGGAGAGCTGCTGCAGGGATCTGAACCTGGACACAACCTGAAGAGAGCAACAGGAAGTAGAATCAATAAAAACTCTAATATGGTGTTGGTGGTAACTGGTCTGCTCTGGGTTCAAGGACAAGGCAGGAGGCAAGGGATGGTCACCTGTCTGTGAGGTGTGGGGGGCAGGGAGGAAGGAGGGAGAAAGGAAGGGGCAGGGACAGGAGGGAGTTCCAGAACCTGAGAGCACAATCCTGAGAGTGATCTCACTGCGGGCCCAGGATTCTGGAACTTGGGCTGCCTGATGGGCCCTATATGAAAGATGTAGTAGGGAAAAGGAGCGACAGCTGGCTAAAGGGGCCCCCCACAACCCTCCCCGACACCCCAGGAGAGCAGCCTCTCTCCGCTGGTCCCAGGGTGCCATGGAGATGGAGAGCACGGCGGCCTCCACACGGTTCCACCAGCCTCACATGGAGAGGAAGATGAGCGCGATGACCTGTGAGATCTTCAATGAACTTCGGCTAGAGGGCAAGCTCTGCGACGTGGTCATCAAGGTCAATGGCTTCGAGTTTAATGCCCACAAGAACATCCTCTGTAGCTGCAGTTCCTACTTCAGGTATAACAGGGTGCTGAACTAAGCTCCCCTTGAGGCCTTTCGACCCATTGTTTCCCATTCACCATCTCTGAAATTTAGGGACCAAAGCTCTGGGCTCCCATAGCCTGGTTCCTGTCTGCAGCAGAGATACAACTTAGGCCCATAGCCTCTTTTCTCTGATTTTCATCTGGAGGGTGAAAACCAGGAAGACCAGGTGATTTCTTCCTTGATTCTCATCCAAACCAACCTTTCTTTGGTTAGACACCCATACTGGAGTTATTACTTACATTCAGATGGCAATGCTACTTCAGGTGAACCTTTTGTCCCTGTCCCAGTACAGACCATATAAAATAGGGTGATAATAAGCCAGGTGCAGTGGCACATGCTTGTAATTCCAACAACTTAGGAGGCTGAGGCAGGAGGATTGCAAATTCAAGGTCAGCCTCAGCAATTTAGGGAGACACTGTCTCAGAAAAAATTTAAAAAGGGTTGGAGATGTTGCGCAGTAGTGGAGTGCTTGCTTAGCATGGGCCAGGTTCTGGATTCAATCCCCAGTAGTGCAAAAAAATAAACAACAACAACAACAAAAACCCAGAAAAACAAAACCTAGGGTGACAAACAAGGATGGAGAAGGTGTTAGGCAGGGTCATGCAAGCCTATATTCCCAGTTACTCAGGAGGCTGAAGAAGGAGGATCTCAAGTTTGAGGCCAGCCTGGGGAATTTAATGAGACCCTCTCCCTTTTTTCATTTTTCTCTTGGTACTGAGGATCAAACCCAGGGTGCTTTACTTCTGAGCTACATCCCCAGTTCTTTTTATTTTTTACTTTGAGATCGTGTCTTGCTAAGTTGATGAGGCTGGCCTCAAACTTGCAATCCTAGCCAGGCATGGTGGCACACGCCTATAATCCCAACACTTTGGGAGGCTGAGACAGGAGAATCTTGAGTTCAAAGCCAGCCTCAGCAATGGCAAGGCACTAAGCAACTCAGTGAGACCCTGTCTCTACATAAAACACAAAATAGGGCTGGGGATGTGGCTCAGAGAACCACAGTGGTTGAGAATAACTCAGTTCAATCCTTGGTACCAAAAAAAAAAAAAAAAAAAAAACACAAAAACTTGCAATCCTCCAGCCTCAGCCTTCTGAGTCACTGGAATTATAGGCATGGACCACCATGTCTGACTGCAAGGCCCAGCCTCAAAAAAAAATAGAGTTGGGATGTAACTCAGTGGTAAAATGCTCTTGTTTTCAATATCTTAGTACTAGGAAAAGAAAAAAAGAAGAAGGGTATGAGAAGAAGAATGAAAAGAAAGTACCTAGGAAACACCTATCAGAAGAAAAAGGGGGGCTGGGGTTATGGCACAGTGGTAGCGTGCTTGCCTGGCATGCGTGAGGCACTGGGTTCGATCCTCAGCACCACATAAAAATAAAATAAAGATATTCTGTCCACCTACAACTAAAAAATAAATGTTAAAAAAAAAAAGAAGAAGAAAAAGGGAGTTTTGACTAGAATCATTATAACCAAGGAAGTAGAAGGGCTATTTCATTCATGATCTGAAAATTTCTTTCTTTCTTTTATTTTTGGTGCTCAGGAAGAACTGGGGACGTTTAACCACTGAGCCACATCCCCAGCCCTTTTTATTTTTTTTAATTGAGACAGGGTCTCTCTTTGTTGCTTTAGGGCCTCACTAAGTTGCTGAGGCTGGCTTTGAACTTGCAATCCTCCTGCCTCAGCCTCCTAAGCCACTGGGGTTACAGTCATGTGCCACCATGCATGGCCATGACTTAAAAATTTCTAAGTAATCTGTTCCAGTGAAGAAATGATAAATGTGTCCCATCTGTTGCTAAATATTCTCATTCATTTAAACTCTAGAGCACAGGGCCACAGAAAGACCAGATAGTAAATATTTTAAGCTCTAGAGGCCATATAGTCTCTGTTGCAACTACTCAGCCCTGCATTTACACTGTGGAAGCAGCCACAGGCAGTTCTAAATGAAGGGGCGTGGCTGCACCCCAATAAAATTATTTATGGACACTAATATTTTTTTTAAATATTTGTTTTTTAGTTATAGATGGACACGATACCTTTATTTATTTATTTATTTATTTATTTATTTATGTGGTGTGGAGGATCAAACCCAGTGCCTCACATGTGCCAGGCAAGCACTCTACCACTGAGCCACAACCCAAGCCCCTGGACACTAATATTTTAATTTTCAGGTGTCACCAAACATTCTTTTTTATTTTTGCCTTCCAACCATTTAAAAATGCAAAAACAATAACAACAGCAAAAACCCTTAACTTGTGGGCAGGACAAAAACAAGAGGTGGGTGGATTCGGTTCAGAGGCTATGTTTGCAGAATTTGATCTCTCCAGGTATAGTAACTCCGGAGGCTAAGGCAGAAGGATCACTAGGGACAGCCTGGGCAACTTAGTAAGACACTGTCTCAAAGTGAAAAATAAAAAAAGAGCGGGTATGTAGCTCAGTGGTAGAGCATCTCTGGGTTCAATCCTCAATACCAAAAGAAATCGATCTCGAAGGGTATACTCCATTAAACTGCATAGAAAAAAGGAACAAAATATATTAGAACAGGGGTTCTGTCTTGTTCCACACCTAGAAAAGTACCTAGTTAACATAGTAGTGGTCCAATGCATAGTTGTGGGATAGTGGTCATTTATTCAATATTTATTTATTGAGTGACTATTTTGTGCCAGGTGCTATTCTTGGAAAGAAAAAAATGAATTAAAAAATACCTGTTCTCATGAATCTTAGTATCTGGTGGGGGAAATAGGCATTGGAATGAGTAAAATACATGTCCAATTATAAATGGTAGGGGAAAAAAGAAGGAAGATGGGGAATCTTTTTTTTTTTTTTGGTACTGGGGATTGAACTCAGGGGCACTCGACCACTGAGCCACATCCCCAGCCCTATTTTGTGTTTTATGTAGAGACAGGGTCTCACTGAGTTGCTTAGCGCCTCGCCATTGCGGAGGCTGGCTTTGAACTTGCGATTCTCCTGTCTCAACCTCCCAAATTGCTGGGATTACAGGCTTGCCCGCCGCGCCCAGCTAGGAGGCATATATTCTGTGGCTGCTAGTTTCTTTCTTTTTTCCAGAGCTTTGTTTACAAGTGGCTGGAACAACACTGAGAAGAAGGTATACAACATTCCTGGCATTTCCCCTGACATGATGAAGCTAATTATTGAATATGCATACACCCGGACCGTGCCTATCACCCCGGACAACGTGGAGAAGCTGCTGGCTGCTGCAGACCAATTTAACATCATGGGTATTGTTAGGGGTTGCTGTGAGTTCCTCAAGTCGGAGCTGTGTCTGGATAATTGTATCGGCATCTGCAAGTTCACGGACTACTACTATTGCCCTGAGCTGAGGCAGAAGGCCTACATGTTCATACTGCACAACTTCGAGGAGATGGTGAAAGTCTCAGCAGAGTTTCTAGAGCTCTCGGTCACTGAACTTAAGGATATCATTGAGAAAGATGAGCTCAACGTCAAACAGGAAGATGCTGTATTTGAGGCCATTTTAAAGTGGATTTCCCATGACCCCCAAAATAGGAAGCAGCACATTTCAGTTTTACTTCCTAAGGTCTAGTTATTCTTTGTGAATGCTTCATTGCTCACTCCTGATTGATTTATCCCAGAGGCCTTGTCCTTAAGAGCCACATTCTCACATGTGACAGATCCAGGGGCTCTACTTACATGCACTGAATAGAAGGCATCCGCACTACTGTCTGGAATTTGGCAGTTTTCTTTGGCATTGCTAGTTCCTTCTACCTATTATATTCTTTGGCCAAAATTCTCCCCAGTAGACAGGAAAGGAGAATCCCTTCAAGGAATTCTAAAGGGCCATCTTTCACCCTTTTCCATTTGATGAGTTCCACAAACCCAAGGTACAAGTTGGATTAGAAGCCAAATCATGAGCAGTGCACCCAGCTGTAGCCAGTTGGTGTTGATTAGTGTTATTTTACATATGGAGATATAGATATTCAGTTTCTAAATGATTACCACAGTTCCTTCTAGCCTGATAGTCCTGTTCTGGGACCCCTTTAGGTACCTTCCGTCTAGCTCATTCTCAGCATCCAAATGTCTGCCACCTCCCCCAAACAAATATTTAAACTGAGTTATATATCTAAAAACAAACCAAAATAATTTCAGCAGTGCCTGTAAGACAGATCTTGAGGATATGGGATTTCCAGGCACACCCTCACCTCATCTGAATGACTCTCTGTATTTCCTTCTTAGGTTCGCCTGGCCCTAATGCACGCCGAGTACTTCATGAACAATGTTAAGATGAATGACTATGTCAAAGATAGCGAGGAATGCAAGCCAGTCATCATTAATGCCCTAAAGGCCATGTATGATCTAAACATGAATGGACCTTCCAATTCTGACTTCACCAACCCACTCACCAGGCCCCGCCTGCCCTATGCCATCCTATTCGCAATTGGTGGCTGGAGTGGTGGGAGCCCCACCAATGCCATTGAGGCATATGATGCTCGGGCAGACAGATGGGTGAATGTCACTTGTGAGGAAGAGAGTCCTCGTGCCTATCATGGGGCAGCCTATTTGAAAGGCTATGTTTATATCATTGGGGGGTTCGATAGTGTAGACTATTTCAATAGTGTTAAGCGTTTTGATCCAGTTAAGAAAACTTGGCACCAAGTGGCCCCGATGCACTCCAGACGTTGCTATGTCAGTGTGACGGTCCTCAGCAATTTTATATACGCCATGGGAGGATTTGACGGCTACGTGCGTCTCAATACTGCTGAACGTTATGAGCCAGAAACCAATCAATGGACACTCATCGCCCCCATGCATGAACAGAGGAGCGATGCCAGCGCCACAACACTCTATGGGAAGGTACAGAACCAGGGTGGGAGGGGGAGGCACGAGACGGAACAAGCCCAGAAGTGCTGCTGTTCTTCCTTTGGTGGGGAGGATGGAAAACAGAAGTGGCAGGACTCACTGTGCAGTATCTGCAGGGGCTGGGACCTCCTGTGGATACCAAAATCCATGATCATTCAAGTCCCTTATCTAGAGTGGCGTAGTACTTGCCTATCTTCTATTTTTCACACTTTTTTTTTTTTTTTGTACTTGGGATTGAACCTAGAAGTGCTTTACCACTGAGCTATGTCCCCAGTCCTTTTTAATTTTTATTTTGCAACAGTGTCTCACACTAATGTTGCTGAGGCTGGCCTTGAACTTGGCAATCTTCTTGCCTCAGCCTCTGGAGTCACTAGGATTGCAGGTGTATGCCATCATGACCAACTCGTTCCACATTTTTTTTTTTTTTGTACTGGAGATTGAACTTGGGCTGCCCAAACACTAAACCACATCCCCAGCCCTTTTTATTTTGAGACAGGGTCTTGCTAGGTTGCTTAGGGCCTAAGTGGCTGAGGCTGGCCTTGAACTTGTGATCCTCTTGCCTCACCCTCCTGTGTGCCACCATGCCGGGCCTTTCCACGTACTTTTACTTATAATTTATACATAATACCATGTAAATGCTATGTAGTAGTTGTTACGCTATATTGTTTAGGAAGCTAATTACAAGGAAACAGTTTGTATATTTTCAGTACAATTTTTTCCCCAGTATTTTCAATTCTTGGTTGAATCCGTGGATATGGAACCCAAGGAGACAGAGGGCTGACTGAATTTTATCCTCAAATGATTGGCCATTTGTAACTTTTATTTATCAAAAAGCAATGCAAGGCCAGGTATGGTGGCATACCTAGAATCCCAGCATGGGACTTGGGAGGCTGAGTCAGGAGGGTCAGAAGTATAGGCCTCAGCAACTGAGATCCTGTCTCAAAATAGGAAATAAAAAAGGGCTGGGATGTAGCTGAGTTGTAAAGTGCCTGAGTTCAGTCCCCAGTTCCAAAAAAAAAAAAAAAAAGCAGCCTATGATGCAGCTGCAACCTGTGATTCCAGATGCTTAGGAGGCAGAGGTAGGAGGATTCCAAGTTTGAGGGTCAGCCTGGGCAACTGTTATGCATGACTGTGTCAAAATAAAAAGAGCTAGGAACGAAGCTGTGGTAAAATGCCCCTTGGTTCCACGTCCAGTACACAACAAAAACAACCCAGCAGCAATGCATGCATATGTAGAAAAATAAATTGACCATACAGACTGGCATTATGTGTCCCCTGCCACACAAATTCTGTTCTGGAGAGCAATTTTAACAGTCTCTCAACTCTCTTCACACAGGTCTACATATGTGGTGGGTTTAATGGAAATGAATGCCTGTTTACAGCAGAAGTGTACAACACTGAGAGTAATCAGTGGACAGTCATAGCACCCATGAGGAGCAGGAGGAGTGGAATAGGTGTAATTGCTTATGGGGAACACGTGTACGCGGTGAGTTTATCTTGTGTAAGAAAAATTTCTAGATTCTATTAGCAAACAGGTTTAGTGTACCTTTGGTAAGCATTTGAAAAGAGGGAGGCATGAAATTACTGGTTCTCCCCAAGAGGGCCTTTTCTTTTTGGTACCAGGGGTCAAACCCGGGGGCTCGTTACCACTGAACTACACCTCCAGCCCTTTTTATTTTTAGAGACAGGCTCTCACTAAGTTGCTTAGGGCCTCACTAAATCGCTGAGGCTGGCTTTGAATTTGCAACCCTTCTGCCTCAGCCTCCCAAGTCACTGGGGTTACAGGTGTGTGCCACCAGCCTGGTAGTCCCAAGGCTTCCACAGTGAACAGAAGCAATGGTTACCAGTCAAGCATGTTTCTTTTGCAATCCACAGGTAGGTGGCTTTGATGGAGCTAATCGACTTAGGAGCGCAGAAGCCTACAGCCCAGTGGCTAATACTTGGCGTACGATCCCCACTATGTTTAATCCACGTAGCAATTTTGGCATCGAAGTGGTGGATGACCTCTTGTTTGTGGTAGGTGGCTTTAATGGCTTTACCACCACCTTTAATGTTGAGTGCTATGATGAAAAGACCGACGAGTGGTATGATGCTCACGACATGAGCATATACCGCAGTGCTCTGAGCTGCTGTGTGGTACCAGGGCTGGCCAATGTTGGGGAATATGCAGCTAGACGGGACAACTTCACAGGATTAGCACTGCGAGATGAAGTAAAGTATTCCGCTTCGACAAGTACCCTACCTGTATGAGCCTCTTCATTTAGCTAATAAAAAGTCTAAGCAATAAGAATTAATTCTTTTTTTAAATAAATGCAGTCTTTAAACTTGTAAGAGTACTGGAAAATGTTCAACTTAAGGGAAGCAAGGGTTGGAAAAATGAGGGAGTAGGGGAAGAATGTAATTAACTCCAACAGTACACAATTAAGAAAAACCACACATTGCAAACCAGCTCTAAAGAAATGTTTATTGAAAACTTACATTGAGACAATTAGTAGCTTTAACACAGAGCAAGATAGCTTTAGGAACATAAGACAAGCTATTTTAAAACGTAATGTCTCAAGTCTTCTAAATACTATATCTCCTCTGACTTGAAGGGAGACAGTCAAGATTATACCTTGCATAGGGGCCTGGATACTGCTAGCCCAAAAAAGTTGGTAACAACTAAATATTAATTTTACAAATAATTCAACGAACTCTAGCACATGAGTGCAGTATCTTCAAACACCTAGCAAGCACTGCTTTTCATGAGTGCATGAGGCAGGAGGATTAAGTTAACAAGTGCTTTAGCTTATGTGCTTTTAAGTGCAGGACATCTGCAGGAATCGTCACAGAGCAAGACGGAAGCCCTACAGGAGCCAGGGGTAAAGAGCAGTAATCTGGCTAACAAATTCCTTAAAGCAAAACGACTGTAATGTTACTGTTATTGTATTACAGCACTCAACTATGAGCTATTTTGTTTTTGGTCCAGTGACCGGAACCTACCTTATCATGTGAGCAGCAAACAAGAACAATATGACTTTTCTCAAGAAAGTAACAAACTGTGTCAAAATGTTTGACAGTTGAGGAGAGACTGAGGAGTTTCTCAAATATTTGACAGTTAAAGCACCCTATTTTTCTAGTGTAGGCAGAGTATTTGTTTCACAATACTGTTTACTTTCAAAGACATGAAAAGTGGCTGATACATCCTTTTTATTTAATCTTAATTTGAGGAAAGTACCCAAAAAAAGTCCTTTAGTTATGCTTGATTAGACCAAGTAAATAAATGTATAATTCAGCTCACCTGTCTACTTATAGTGTTGATATGACAATCATGAAGCATAAAATGAAATATTTTAAACACATCACATGCCACACCAGTCAAGAGATAAAAGAGTGTGCACTAGAAACTGCCTTGCCAGCAGCCTGAAAGGTTTAAAACACAAAAGCACACAAATCTTTACTATAAATACTGTTTCTAGCTTCAAACTTATGCTCTATGTTAAAATGATCAAGTGTTTGTTTGTTTTTTAAATATGAATGTTTTGGTCCCAGAAATACTATACAAAACAAAACTGATGTCAATGAATTCTAAGAGCTCTTAGCAAAAAAGTTATTTTTGAACTGGCACAGCAAAAGCAAAGTTGACTATCAAGATACACAAGACTAATCATGCAAATAACTACAAATGAGATGTATTAAACACTAAGCTCATGACTGACATTCTCAATTTATACTACTGATTTTTCTTAAAAACCATGTTATGGTAGGTATAGTTAAAGGATACCCATTCTAAGATAAAAGCAGCCTCACTGAAAGTTATGTATAGTTATCACTATTTTGGTATTATCAATTCCTCTCTCTCTCTTTCACCAAAGAAAAACAAAAGCAATAGAACAAAGGTTTGCATGAGTACGCAGTGAGCCTTTTTTCTTTTAAAGCTATTTTTTAACTGCTTAAATTACCAAGCACAATTTTGAAGCTTCATCAAAAAGAAAATTTCTTTCCCAAAGAGCCACTTGAGGCCTGATCATCATAATTAGACCCATTCCAAATACTCTTATTTCCAGTTTAGAATTTCAGAATGTCAGCCTTGAACAGATTTAAGCAAATCTGGTTTGTTTCCTTATTAACAAGTTAGGATATTTCAGAAACACAAGTTACCGATGTGAAGTCACACGTGTGAATTCAAATATAAAAATTAGAAATTCAGTAGTCAGGAAAACCTGCACACATCATCATGCAATGAAGGACTTACCCCTTCTTTCAGTCAAGGCCTAGGCTGGCTGCTGAGTTAAAAAATAACAGTTTTGATCAAGTTCTTATTAAAACCAGATTATACCTAAATCTTATTAGTTATTCTATCACATCACATGAAAAAAAGACCCTACAAACAACTTGGAAATGAAGATAACTCTGAGATCAAAAACAAAAACAGGTTGAATGGGGGTGGCCTACACCTGTAATCCCATCGACCTGGGAGGCTGAGGCAGGAGCAAGTTCTAGGCCAGCCTCAGCAACTTAGCAAGACCCTATCTCAAAACTAAAAAAATAAAATAAAACAAAATATACCACACTCTTTTGGAGAAAAACTGGCATCCTAGTGAGATACTAAATGATTTCAACATAAACATGAAAAGTTTGCTAGTAGAGTCCATCAGAGAGAAATGAAATCATTGAGTTTCATTTGATGATTCTGTCTTACTTGCACAGACCTCTCACAACCAAGAATTAGTGCTTCTTAGAACCCAAATGGCTTTTTAAAAAATAATTATGAAGAAATGGAAATTAAGAGAAAGGTAGTAGTGTGGAAGGATAATAATATATTCCTAGGAAGAGACTTGCAGTTTCCCATCCTTACTCCAGTCTAAGTTAAATGGTCTTAAAACAGATTTCCGATCTATTTATTAAAAATACTTGTCCTAGGCGGGGATACTAATTTAGAAAAATTTGCAGAAGTTCTTAGAGAGTCAACATTTCTGGTTGTGCTTTTTTTTGATGGTTTGATAGTTCAATCACTATCAACCTGTAGGTGGTTAACTATAAGACTAGGGAAAAAGAAAAAAAAAAAGACATCACTGCACTTGGACTTTGACTTCTAGAATGGTATTCCAGAATTTCTAATAAGGTAAAGGACATTTTTTTAAAACATATTTTTAGTTGTAGATGGATACAATATCTTTATTTATTTTTATGTGGTGCTGAGGATCGAACCCAATGCCTCACGCATGCAAGGCAAGCGCTCTACCACTGAGCTACAATCCAGCCCCAAGGACATTTCTGAATATACAGGATCTACACTGTAAACCACCAAACAGGAGTCCTTTATGTTAACCGAGTGCTGAATGAACCAGCCTGAATGCTAACTCATATAAAGCTCAGAAGTGTCAGAGAATCAGAATAATGCACAAAAATAGAGGATAACTGCAGGGATTACGCACCCAAATTTGGTATTCTAGGCTCAGGCAAGTTCTAACAGAAGTCTAGGACAAATGGATAAAATATTTTAACAATCAGGGCCAGAAATAAGGCTTCTCTTTAGCAACATTTAAGTGTTACTTTCTGTCCATTTTGAAAAGTTTCTTTTAGAAAGAAAGATTCTATACAACATGCATTAGAGCAAAAAATTAAAACTGAAGGCATTGAGTATTGATTGTCATAAGCATTAAACTCATTAACATATCCTCAAATAATCCTGCAACTCCTGAAAAAAAATGTTTTAAATTCTTTTGATTTCTCAATCTATGCTTATATTTTTCTTCTTTTTAATTTTTCTTCTTAAAGAGACAAATTTCACATATGTAACTTCCTCTGGATTTAATTTTTTGCCAACTACCATCTAAGGGTGATGGCTTGAAGTCTATAAATAGCTGCTGAAGAAGTAAAAACAAAACAAAAAAACATGAGCTAATCATCTAGAAATGAACAAAACAGCATTTCTAGATAGACACATATAACAAAATATCAATGCAAACATTCTGAAATCATCTCGCTGAAATTCTGTGCTTTTTCCTTTAAATTTCAGTCTCACTATTGCACATGCCTCCTGCAGACGAGGGCTTAATGCATAAATTCTAATCCTGTTGAAACTAACCATTCTATAAAAAATGAAAAGGAATATCAAAGTAAATGTGCAAACAAAACTGGTACTTAAAGCATGTTCAAAACATAAATCCCTTAAGACAAAGGAGTTATAACTTGTTGGCAGAAAAATAGCCAAGTAATTAGACCTGCTTTTTCCACTTGTCTTTAATAAGATCTTATTTAGCTTGTACATACACACACAAACCAAAGACAGATAAAGATCACAAACTAACAAAAATTACCATGTATTGAATTCAGTTTCCCATTCTTCAGTTTTTAACTATACTTCCTTTATATGGAGTAATAATCAGTCCAGGTAGAAAATAAGTTATCAACATACTTTTTCAAGTAACAGTCTGGGTATCTTCCTTCAGCCTCATGTTTAAACAGGGAGAACGGTTTATAAGCTGCATGTGTTAGAGAATTTAGCATTCAATCTGGGAGCTTGGCACTCGCCGCATGTTCAGGGCATGCCGATGTATTTCTTGCATCTGTCTGATGCGGTCCTTCTGCCACATTAGGTTTTGAGGCATAGGATATCTCTGTGTGCCATGCAAGTACCGGTATGGGATCCTGACGTGACAAGCAGTGGCTCTACAACGAGGTTGTGGCATGGGAGGAAGGAGCATCCACCTTTTTCTCTCTGCACAGTATCGGTAGGCTTCTTTCCGGTACTGTTTGTCAATATCATCACTGTTTTTCCAGCCTCCAATAATGAAGACATCGTCTCTGTAATAACAAATGGCCGCTCCTTCAATGCTTAGGACTTCTGGAGGCAAACTTTCAAGGATCTCATCAGACACTTGGCTGGCAATTTTTCTTACTGCCTCTTCATTTTCTAAAGAATAACTCTTAGGACAGCATGATGCTGTCTGATAAAAGTTTGAATTGACCACAGACATCTGGAAAAAGCAGTAATTGTCAATCAGTGGCAAAGATTCCACATCTTGCCATTGTCGAGTCTCTGTATCATAGCATGTGATTACAGCCTTTAATCCATCCTCAGTGTCTCGGTCCACAGGAGTGCGGGCAGCAATGTACACAAATCGGTCTTCGATGGCGAGTGCTTTGACATCTCGAAGAATCTTTGGTGCTGATTCTAAATTGTGCCATTTATCGAGCTCAGGATTATAAACAGTCACATCTTTAAAGCCAGGACTGAAGTTGCCATGTCCGCCAATGCTATACAGCTTCCCTTTGACTTCGGTTAGTCCAAAAGAATGCTTCCTCGTCATCAGGCTACAAACATGCTCCCATGTATTCAAATTTGGGTTGTACCTTTCGACCGTTTTAGCAAACCCTGGTTCCATTGATCCAGCAACATACACATAGGATTCTGTTACTGCAACGGCATGTCCATCAAGGTGATTATGAATGTGGGGCAGGTTCACCCATCTGTCCTCATCAACAAAATATCCCACACATTCACTTAAATAATCACCTCCTTCTGACACACCTCCAATAACCATGATCACATCCATATTTTGCCCATAGCGAGGTAACAATGAGACATGAGAAGTGGGATGCTGGAATGTGCCAGATTGTATATTCTCGGCTCTCAGAGCATGCCTCTCCACTGCATCGGCCACCAGCTTGACACAAACTTCATTATTAGCCACCAGCCTCTCTGGTTTGACATGCCGAGTAAGGTAGGTAGGTTTCATCTGAGACAACCTGAGCAATTTAAAAAGTTCTTCAAAGTATCTCTCTCTCTCTTCAGCATTTCTCTGAACCCACTTCAAAACTGTTTCAAAGAGAACCTCTTCAGAATCAACCGTAATCTCCAAGTCCGAAAGCCAATCTCGAATGAGATGGAAAGGTAAAGTGTAAAATTCTTCATCTTGAATGACTTTGTAGAAATTTCTCCGTATCATATCAGCAGCTTTTAGAGCAAGTTGACTTAGGGTGTACATGTGAGCTAAGCTATGAATGGCCACACAATTTGAGAGATGAAGTTTTTTCTTGAGAAATTCCCCACAAAATTCTTTTAAGCGAATTAATAAGAATCTAGAATTAAGAAAAAAGGAAAACATTAATTTTCAAATGTGCATATCTTACGTGGTTGCATTTTGAAAGCACGTAATTTAAACAAATCAAATTGATGAGATTAATGTCATGTGATGCGTGCCTAAAAAAAGAAAATTCCCAGCCGGGCGCGGTGGCTCAAGCCTGTAATCCCAGCACTTAGGGAGGCTGAGACAGGAGAATCGCGAGTTCAAAGCCAGCCTCAGCAATGGCGAGGCTCTAAGCAACTCAGTGAGACCCTGTCTCTACATAAAACACAAAAAAATAGGGCTGGGGACCTGGCTCAGGGGTCGAGTGCCCCTGAGTTCAATCCCTGGTACCAAAAAAAAAAAAAAAAAAAAGAAAAAGAAAAAAGAAAATTCCCTAAACTAGAAAGCATAATGCTGGGAAAAAAGTATATTTAGAAGTATCTATAAAATTCACCTCTACAAGCTGGGCGCGGTGGCTCATGCCTATAATCCCTACACTTTAGGAGGCTGAGACAGGAGAATCGCGAGTTCAAAGCCAGTCTCAGCAAGGCCGAAGCAATTCAGTGAGACCCTGTCTCTACATAAAGTACAAAATAGGGCTGGGGATGTGGCTCAGTGGTTGAGTACCCCTGAGTTCAATCCCCAGTACCCCCCCCCCCCAAAATTCACCTCTACATAAGATATATTTTAAAATATTTATTTTATATATAATCATATACTATACATCATAAACATATTCAGATATAAAATGAGAGTTTTTAATAATGTAAGATTTTCCTGGAACATATCCTTAAATAAAGTACAATAGTCTTAGCCAGGTATAGTGGCGCACGCTTGTAGTCCCAGCACTTTGGGAGGCTGAGAAAGGAGAATCACAAGTTCAAAGCCAGCCTCAGCAACGGTGAGGCGCTAAGCAACTCAGTGAGACCCTGTCTCTACATAAAACACAAAACAGGGCTGGGGATGTGGCTCAGTGGTCGAGTAACCCTGAGTTCAATCCCTGGTACCAAAAAAAAAAAAAAAAAAAAAAGGTACAATAGTCTTTTACTTTATTTTCATTTTAATTTATCCTCAGCAAAGGCAAATTCGAAACCCAACTTGTCTCTGCCATTCTTTCCTAATCCCTTGCTAGTCATTGGCCTCTTCTTCTTTTCCTTTTTTTTTCTTTCTTTTCTTTTTCCTTTTGAGGTACTAGGGATTGAGCCCAAGTGGACTCTGCCACTGAGCAACATTCCCAGTCTTTTTTTAATTTTTTATTTTGAGACAGGGTCTCCCTAAGAGGCTCAGGCTGGCTTTGAATTTTCAGTTCTCTTCCCTCAGACTCCTGAGTAGTTGGGATTATAGGCATGCACCACCATGTCTAGCCATCCACCTCCTCTTCTGCTTTTTGCAGTACTGGGGACCCAATGGAGGAGGGGGTGGGGATTATCATTGAACTACATCCTCAGCCCTTTTTATTTTTTTTTAATTTCTTATTTTTGGGGGGATACTGGGGATTGAACTCAGGGGCACTCAACCACTGAGTGCCGTATCCCCAGTCCTATTTTGTCACTCAGTAAATTGCTTAGTGCCTCACTATTGCTGAGGCTGGCTTTGAACTCCCAATCCTCCTGTCTCAGCCTCCAGGGCTGCTGAAATTACAGGCATGTGCCATAGTGCCTGGCCCTTTTATTTTTTTTACTAGAGAAGGGCTCATTAAGTTGCCAATGCTGGCCTTTAACTTGTGATCCTCCTGCCTCAGTCTCCCAAGTAATTGAATTACAGGCATGTGCCACCATGCCCAGCCATCTTACATAAGGCAAAGTCTTAGTGAAAAGCTTTATCAAGTATGACTATATAATCTAATAAGAGCAAGGCATAACTGTGACTTCCTGGAGACTGGTCAGATACCAAAAAGAATAGCAGTCTAGGCTTTCTGTCAGAGGTTCTTACTCTCTTCTTCACCAGAGCATTCTCCTTAGACAATCAGAAAGAGTGAGGTGCTTGGGGGGCTTTGTTCTCATTAAAGCAGGACAGGAAAACAAATTCAATCATCTGAAGTCAGGAAACAAAATAGAAGCACAAGGAAAAACACACACACACATATAGGACAGTGTAGGTTCAAAAACAAAAGAAAGTAGTCTGGCATGTAGCTGATAGGATGTTGCCCGCCCACCTAAATTCAATTCACTTAAAACACAGACAAACACACAAAGTATTAGCCAAAATCACAAATCTGGCAGCATTCAGCCCAAGGGTGGCCAATTTGAGACAACTGTTTTATAAAAAGAATAAGATTCCAGAATCAAGAAGAACTTCAAACAATACAAGGATGACTTCACCAATCCAGGCCCATCTCAATTCAATAACTGTTTGTTATTGTACTTAATAACCACCTTAAGTATAATGATAAAAAGATAAATGAGAAAGGCTCCCTTCATGGCTTAAGGAAACAGCACATTCCAGCACATTCGAGATAAAACAAAGACAAGGTGGAGTGGGAAGGACTCTAATGGTTCTCATTCAGCCTGGGTGCCAGAGTCACCTGATTCCCAGGCTGCCTGGAGCTCCTATGTTTGGCAGGTGCTACAGGTAACTGAGGTACATCCCCTTAGATGTCTGGAAGCACTGCTCCATGAAAACACCACTTCACACACTTGGCATCTGTCATGTGATAAGCATTATGCTGTGGGGATGTGCTATTATTTCTGATCCTTACGAGTTTCCTGCAAGGCAGGCAAGACCACCACCAGAATATATTTGGGTGGAGGCTCAGAGATGATGGGAAGATTAAAAGCGATGTTTGCAAAGCATTTAGAATAGTGTCAGACACAGGCAGATGCTCAGCCTCCCTCCCTGATAAGAGTTTTAAAAGTAAATTGCTTGAGTCTTCTCTCTTCATCCTTACTTCCCCCTCAAAAGGGACAAGTCTAAAAAACACAAGGTCACAGGACAAAAACAAACCACGCTTCAGTGAGTGCAACCCCTTCTGTGCATTTTCATTTAATGAAGCGCCCTCTTTCAGGGTCATGCTCATCCTGCCCCGCCTTCTAATTGACAAAAGCCTGCAAAGCCTCATACTTTCAAAAACAGAAGCAATCAGGCAGGAATTTTATCTTCCCACCATCCACTGTGACTGTAGCTGTGCTCTCTATGTCTGCCTTCCCAATTTTAATATAGATTCTAATCCTTCTTGGTTTCAAAAAATTCACACCTGCAATCACTCCCACCACTATTTTTTTTTTTTTGGTACTGGAGATTGAACTGGGGGCACTTGACCACTGAGCCACATCCCCAGCCCTATTTTGTGTTTTATGTAGAGACTGGGTCTCACTGAGTTGCTTAGCACCTCGCTGTTGCTGAGGCTGGCTTTGAACTCACGATTCTCCTGTCTCAGCCTCCCAAAGTGCTGGGATTACAGGTGTGCGCCACCACGCCCGGCTTCCCCCTACTCTTATAAACATCTCTTTGGGTTCTTTTTAAAAATTTCCAGACAGGGTCTCGCTAAGTTGCTGAGGTTGTCCTCAAATGTGTGATCCTCCTGCTTCCGGCCTTGAGTAGCTGAAATGACCAGTGCGCACCACCACGCCCCGCCAGCCCAACCCTCTTTATAACAGGTCTTTGCAGGCTTTTGTCAATGCCATCCCAACTCCCAGTGATCACTTATGGGTTGGCTACTCCCTCCCTGACACTCTTCCTTTCTACACTTCCATGGGATTAGTCTCCTCTGCTGGCTTCTTTATCATTCTAGAGAATTCCAGGGGCTCAGTCTTGCCTGCTCTCTTCCTCTTTCCCCTTTTCTACTAAACTAAGTAATTCCATCCATTGCATAGCTTTAATCACCATCCATATGCTATTTTTCCCTCAATCTTTATCTCTAGCTTCCAATGTTTTTTTTCTTAAAGATCTATGTTTTTTTCAGTGTTTAATGAGATGTCCTTGCCTGAGGTTTTCCTTGCATTGCTTCTCCTCAGGATTTCTTGATTTTTTTCCCCATAACCTGACTTAAGGACTCAATATTCTTCTTCTTTTTTTGGTATTGGGGATTGAATGAATCCAGGGGTGCTTAACTACTGAGCCACATCTTCAGACCTTTCATATTTTATTTTGAGGGGGTCTCACTAGGTTGCTGAGGGCATCACTAATATTGCTGAGGCTGGCCTTGAGCTTGCAGTCCTCTTGCCTAAGCCTCTAGAGTTGTTGGGATTACAGGCGAGCACCCTGATGTCCGGCAACTCAATGCTCTTCCATCCAACTGCCTACCCAGACATCTTGACTAAATTCAAATGACCCTCCTCCCAAACCCACTCTTCCACAACCTTCCACATCTTAACAATAACTTCATCTTTTCAATTGCTTGGGTCAAAAAAACTCAGTCTTTTCCCCTTATACCCAAATCAAATCCACTGGTAAACTCATCTTCTCTACCTTCAAAATACAGATGTTGGAGAAGGGAGGGGCACTAGAGGTGTGGCTCAGGGGAGGAGCACTTGTCCAGCATGCAGGAGACCCTAGGTTTGATCTCCAACATCAGGTGGGAAGAGAAAATAGCTGTCAGTCCTTCCCATCACCTTTCCTTTCCCTTTTCAATCTAAGCTTTCACCACCATTCCAATAACTTACACTAGTCTCTCTGCTAGCGTTTCAAACTGCACCATTCTTTTTGACATCTCATTCAAAGTAAAAGCTCCCGTGCTGCTTTCTATAGGCCAGCAAGGCCCTAGAGGATCAGAATTATCATCCAAAGGCTTCAGCTCCACCCACCCTACAGCCCTCTATCCAGCCACCACCTTAGGGCTTTGCACCTGTGTCCCCTACCTGAAAGGCTCTCTAGCTTACCTCCTTTATTTCTTTGCAAAAGGCATTGTCAATTCACCCAGTTTAAAAATCAGTTCCTTCCCATCAGGACTTTCTAAGTACCTTCCACCACACTTTTTTTTTCTGAGTAATAATCATCATTCAACAGACTATATTTTACTTACTGTCTGTCTCCAAATGTCAGTTCAAGGAGGAAAGGGGCTTTCATTTGTTTTGCTCACGGCTGGATTCCAAGTACCTTAGAGTCCAGAGTCTGATCTAGACCATAATAGGTGCTCACTAGGTATTTGTTAAAATAGAGTATGTAAAAAGATACTGCCCCATAACAGTCTTTGGAACATCCATTCCCGCTCCCTACAAAGCGCTTTCCACAGTAATACAAAACATCTTTTAAAATATTTAAATCACATCATTTCCTTACCCAGCTTTCCATTACCCTCAGTAAAATCTGAACTCCTTGTTCCAATGCATGTCACACACCCTTCTTCCCTTCACCCACTAGATCCAACATCAAAGAATTTTCCTTTGTAGGGGGAGGGTGTGTGTGTGTACCCGGGATTGAACTCAGGGGTACTCGACCACTGAGCCACATCCCCAGCCCTATTTTGAGTTTTATGTAGAGACAGGGTCTCACTGAGTTGCTCAGCACCTCGCTGTTGCTGAGGTTGGCTTTGAACTCGCGATCCTCCTGCCTCAGCCTCCCGAACCACTGGGATTACAGGCGTGCGCCACCACGCCCGGCAGGATTTTCTTTTTTTTAAAGTCCCTCAGTAAGCCAAACGGGATCCTGCCCGAGGGCTTTTGCGCTGCCTGGAATGTTCATCCTCCATCTTTGCAGAGCCCGTTTTTTCCGTCATTTAGAGGTCGGTTTAAATGTCACCTCTCCGAAAGGTCTTTCCTCAACAACTAGCCTTTCATTCCTTTTTAATGTCATCACAGCATTCTGACTGCTGTTCATTGCCTTTGTCTCTCCACCTGCAGTCTGCACTCCTTGTGGACTGGGCGCCCTCCCCGGAATCGCGGCGGCACCCTCGGTGCCCAACGCACTGGCTGCCCGGCAGCGGAGGCAGTGAGTGACTGCGCTCCGCGGCGCGGCCGCCCTCGCTTACCTGTCGGCCAACTCCAGCACCTCGTGCACACTGCCAGTGCTAACGCGGATGCGGCCGGTGTACATGTATTCGATAACGGCTTCCACCGTGTCGGGTTCGGGCCCCGGCTCAGAGCTCCACTTGCGCATCTCCACCCGGCCCGAGCGCGACTCGGAAAACTGGCCCGAGAGCAGGGGTGTGAAGTACTCGGTGGCGGCAGCTAGCACCGAGCGGTGGGCCCGGAACTCGCGGCCTCCGGCGCCGCCGAAGCACAGGGTGATATCGCAGAAGAGGCCTTGGCGCCGCTGCTCGTTCTGCCGCCAGGACAGCTCGGAGCAGTGAGAGCTGCACTCAAAGTCCTCAGCCTCTGGGCCAGGATCGCCCCCGCTTGCTTCCATGGCAGAGATCCCGGGCCCGGGCCCGAAGTCCACCGTGCCGCTGCCTCGGACCTCGGCGGCCAGCCCCGCTGAGCCGGCGGCGGCCGTCTCCATGCTCTCCATCTCCAGCACCTGAAGGGATGCAGCTGCGGCCGCCGCTGCCGCCGCCGCCGCCACTGCTGCCGCCATCTTGACGCCGCCGCGCCGGTCTCCGCAGTCTCAGAACGGTGCGGCCATTCTAGTGCGACACAGAAGGATTCTGGGATTAAATAGTGCGCGCAGGGCGGAGCTGCGCCTGCGTCCGCCGACCCGCCGCGCATGCGCCGCCGCGTCGCGCCCGTAATCCTGAGGCTCCCACCCACGTCTGGGCAGGATGGTTCCTTACCTTGCTCGAGAGCCGCAGGCGTTTCGCGTTCAGTAAAGTCATCTTGCCAGGCGTGGTAGTGCACGCCTGTAATCCCATTGACTCACGAGGCTGAGGCAGGAGGATCTCAGGGCGAGGCCATCCTCAGCTACTTAGCGACACCCAGTCTCAAAAGACTAGGAGGTAGCCTAGTGGTAAAGCAACCCGCCCCCCGCCCTGCCGGGTTAAGTCCCGAATACACCACGCAAAAAAGTTACAGCTCCTTTGGTCCATCACCCAGTTAAAGCATGGGCTTTGCACTTAAAATGGCTTGGGAGTTCGATCCCCAACACTACCAAAAAATAAGTAAAATGGCTTGGGAGTTCGATCCCCAACACTGCCCAAAAATAAGTAAAATGGCTTGGAGAAAAAAAATTTAAGAGTTGGGGGGGAGAACGACCCTTAGCTGAGTGGATGAGGGTGAACGGAATTATTGTCTTCTAAAAACCGGGATGTTACCCAACTTGAAATATCACTGTGAGGATTAAATGAGGTAATGCTTGAGTCAAAATGTTTTCAATGGTGCTTGTTTTAGTTTCATTCTTGTTAAAAAAATGAATAAAAGCCACTTTGGGTTTTGAAGCAAAGGAGTGGCTCCACTTGATGTGTTTTTAAAAATATCACTAGTGTCTTTGTGGGGAATGAATTGTAGCAGAACAAAAAGGGAAATAAGGACACAGACAGGGTCCGTGTTGCCTGGGCTGTCCTCAAACACCACCTCCAGGGAAGGTAGTGTTTTAATTGTATTTTTCTTTTCAAGGGGTGGACTAAACCCAGGGTGGTGGCACACGCCTGTAATCTCAGTGGCTCAGGAGATGAGTCAGGAGGATCACAAATTCTAAGTTAGTCTCAGCAAGTCAGTGAGACCCTTTCTCAAATTAAAATATAAAAATGGGCTGGAGATGTGGCTAAGTGGTTGAGAGCCCCAGCGTTGTCCCTGGTTGCGCCCAAAAAAGGTGGACTAAAAATGTTAAACCTATACAGTACTGAATTAGTACAATTCAAAGGAATACAGATGAATATATGAACGACACAAGACAGCAGCATACCTTCATGGTTACTATATAGTTTATTTAAACCAAACTATAATAATAAAGAGAAGAGACAGATGGAAGCTACCCAGAATCTCTAGATTATAGATACAAAGTAGCTGGGATGAGTCCTTGGACCCACACTTCAGTAACAGACAAGTCAGCTGCATAAATACAGAGAACATAAGACACAAGACATTTCACAGCTTTTTGCTTTGCGTTTCCACTTTAAACATATGTAGGTTACAACTTTACATTTTAAATTACTACTCCACATATTTGAGACAATGGCTAAGGATGCAATGGTCCCACCCCCCTGATGGAAGCGGATTTTGATCTGCAATACAGAACATTTCAGTGGGATGCTAAATAAATCCTTAACCCATAGAAAAAGATTCTTAAAAATCAAATTACTTCATGTTATAAGGAAGAGGAAAGGGAAGTAGAAAAACAAGACATCGGGATAGTTTAAATGTATAATATCTGGAAGTCTTATAAGTTTCATTCCCTTCCTCCAAGGGGGGAATGTTTAACTGATAAAAAGAAAGTGACATCATAATACCCTACAAGGAGGAAGAATACTAGTCTGACAGCACTAAGAGCTTCCATATGATAAATACGCAAGTAGCAGAGCGAAATGTAGTAAGTATGGGCTTGGTTTTTATTTCTATGCTTATAAAAAAAATATTAAGCTTCTGTGTGTGGACTGAAAAGGCATTGGCCTGTGGCTGTTGGTCTTTGGTGCCTGCATACCAGTAGTGGCTTATAATCCAGACCCATGCTACAGCAGGCTCCATTGACAGCTGTCTTCATGCCATTTCCCAAGGAGGAGTTCTTGTCTTCACTTGACAGTGAAAAACTCGGTTACATGCTCATGTGTTCTGGAAGAACGTATGAAATATCATCCCATGGATGGCGATACAACCCCTGCTTCAGTCTCTTCTGATCAAGATAGTGTCCTGAAATGGAGCAAATGCATCTTTTCATAGAGCTCTGGAAGCCTGGTGAGAGGCAGAGGATGAGGGAGGGAAAAGCTTCCTGACACAAAAAAAGGCAGGCATAAAGAAATAGGGAAGTAAATTCTGATCCCACAGGTAAATCAGCCACTTGGCAAAAAGGGAACTGTTATTTAATGCCATTTTCCTGGGATAGCAATTGGAGTCCTTCCCAAGAATAAAGGAACAAGGGTAAAGAAAGGAAAGATTAAGAATGACGATTAAGACCTGGGGTTGTGGCTCAGTAGTACAGCACTTGCCCAGCATGTATGAGGCACTGGGTTCAATTCTCAGCACCGCATATAAATAAATAAATTAACAAAAAATAAGGTCCATCAACAACTAAAAAAAAAAAAAATTTTTAAAAAAAGAATGACGATTAAGAAAGTATGACATCTCTGTTATAAAAACTTACTACACAGGTAAGTGGTATCGCTTAACTATGGGGGCTTCAAGGAAAAAAAAATACTTAAAACAACAGTGAACTCACCAATGAAGCCCATACTTCTTCCAAGCACAAAGATGCCATTGAGGGCTCCAATGTCAATATATTCATCAGCTTCCTCCCTGCAACACACAATCAACTTGTAGTTTTAAAATGGCTCATGATTGCCCTCCTCCAAGCACACAGTAACTACTTCTGCCTGGGGATAAGAAGCTCTTTGGTTTCAAAGTGAAAAAGCAGTGCTCTGGGTGATAGAATTAGAGACATTTGTTTCTCTTTCTCTTTTTCAGGGGTGGGAGGGAGTGGGGGTGGGGGAGTGGGGGTGTTGTAGATGGACATCATAACTTTCTTTCATGTAGTGCTGAAGATCAAACCCAGTGCCTCACACATGCTAGGCAAATGCTCTACCACTGAGCCACAACCCCAGCCCAAACATTTATTTGCTTTTTATAGCTTCTTTCTTTTCTTTTTTCTTTTTTTGGTACCAAGGATTGAACTCAGGGGCACTCGACCTCTGAGCCACATCCCCAGCCCTATTTTATGTTTCTATTTAGAGACAGGGTCTCAGTGAGATTCTCAGCACCTTGCCATTGCTGAGGCTGGCTTTGAACTTGTGATTCTGTCTCAGCCTCCCAAAGTGCCGGGATTACAGGTGTGCGCCAGGGTGCCCCGCTTTTTTTTTTTTTTTTTTTTTTTAGTACCAAGGATTGAACTCAGGGGCACTCAACCACTGAGCTACATCCCCAGCCCTATTCTGTGTTTTATGTAGACAGGGTCTCACTGAGTTGCTTAGCACCTCGCCATTGCTGAGGCTGGCTTTGAACTCATAATTCTCCTGTCTCAGCCTCCCTAAGTGCTGGGGATTACAGGTGTGCACCACCACGCCCAGTCATACTTTCTAAATTCTCTATCATGAGCATACATTACTCATAGTTGTGTAACAGGGGTTCACTTGATGCTTTGACTGTATCCCTTATGGCTTTGAAACTTACATGTTTTTTTCTTTTTCCCAACCTGCTTCTCCTTGATCTTCTTCCTGATCTATCATATCTAATTTTTTTTTTTGTAATTTGGTACCAGGGATTGAACTCAAGAGCACTCGACCACTGAGCCACATCCCCAGCCCTATTTTGTGTTTTATGTAGAGACAGGGTCTCACTGAGTTGCTTAGTGCCTCGCCGTTGCTGAGGCTGGCTTTGAACTTGCGATTCTCCTGTCTCAGCCTCCCAAAGTGCTGGAACTACAGATGTGTGCCACCGCACCCAGCTCTCTCATTTTTTATCTGAATTACCTCTTTAAAACCCCTTGTTCCTACTGATGGGCAGAATCACAGCCTTTGGGACAGAAGTCCCCTGTGTTTCTCCTTTGCTAGCAAAGCAATAAACCATCTTTTTCCTTTTTCTCAAATCCATGTTCTTGTTATTGGATTGGCATCTGGGACAAGGACTGAACTTTAGGCAACAGTTCGGCAGAAGGAACAAAAAATCAAAGCTAAAGAAGAAAATAGCTGCAGTGCTCACCGAGTAAAGGACCCACAGTTCCTAAGCATGTCTACAAACGCAACTCCGATGAAACCATCTACATTCAGGATAAGATTTGGTTTCTGGGAAAGCAAAAAAATGCAAAGCATTTAACATCATCTCTCATTTTTTCCTTTGTAATTTTGCCACTGGTACTACTACTGTTACTATGAGTTTCAACATCACTTAAAAACTTGCCACGTGGTAGGCTGTGTCATTTCCCTTCCCAGTGTATAGCAAGGACTCTATGCCTAGTGAATACTTTTACTGGTTCAATTTAGTTATGCAACAGTAAATAAAAATTTCCAGGAAACCGGATTTTTTTTTTTTTAATATTTATTTTTTAGTTGTAGGTGGACAGAATATCTTTATTTTATTTTTTATGTGGTGCTAAGGATCGAACCCAGTGCCTCACGCATGCTAGGCGAGCACGCTACCACTGAGCCACAACCCCAGCCCCGGATTTTATTTTATTCAAATTGCTTCCCATTTCCCCTAAGGAACTCACCCATACACGTGACTAGCAAATTTTCCCTGTTACCTTTGAAGTGGTGATCTTCTCTACTTCCAGTGCGTAATCGAGCAGTGGGGTGGCAGGGAAGTGTTGTTTGACGTAATCTTTGAGGATCTGCACTCTCATGTCGGGGTTATTTATCTAGAAAGGGACCCAAAGTTACAGAGGAACCCACTCCAACAATACTGCTAATTTGTGTCACAAATGGTCAGAGCCACGCATCTTATTCTGGAAATGATTCTAGAACCTGGTCCATGTGCATTATTCCACGTAACACTGATTATGACACTGCTATGGTGCTGAAGTTTTTGAAGTCCTCTCATATCTCAAAATAAACCTTTGTAGGTTTTTCTTCTACATTACACAAAAGGAACCAAGCCTTGGAGATGTTCAGAAAGTTAGCCATGCAACGTTAAGCAGGTGCTCCAATCTGAAGACTTAGGTTCTGGCCACTAGCCAGGCTGCCTACCAGCTCTAGGGCCTAGTCAAACTGTAACAAGGTTTTACACTCAGCAAGTACATGCTAGGAGTGGGGTGGCAAAGTATCCCCAGAATCTGAGAGAAAGTTCTAGACCTTCAATGAGCAGAGTTAACCGTCCCTTAAAAGACCCACTCGTAGCCGGGTGCGGTGGCTCAAGCCTGTAATCCCGGCACTTAGGGAGGCTGAGACAGGAGAATCACGAGTTCAAAGCCAGCCTCAGCAATGGCGAGGCGCTAAGCACCTCAGTGAGACCCTGTCTCTACATAAAACACAAAATAGGGCTGGGGATGTGGCTCAGTGGTCAAGTGCCCCTGAGTTCAATCCCCGGTACCAAAAAAAAAAAAAAAAAAAGACCCACTCGTAGCCAGGTGCAGTGGTGCAGGCTTGCAATCCCAGCAGCTCAGGAGGCTGAGAGAGAGGATCATGAGTTCAAAGCCAGCCTCAGCAAAAAGCAAGGCGTTAAGCAACTCAGTGAGACTCTGTCTCTAAATAAAAATACAAAATAGGCTGGGGATGTGTCTCAGTGGGTGGAGTTCCCCTGAGTTCAATCCCTAATACCAAAAACAAAACAAAACAAAACAAAAACCCCACACATAGTCTGGCATGGTGGCACACACCTGTATCCCAGCAGTTCAGGAGGCTGAGGCAAGAGGATCAAGTTCAAAGTCAGCTTCCGCAACTCAAAATAAAAAATATAAAAGGTCTGGGGATATGGCTCAGTGGTCAAGCACCCCTGGGTTCAATCCCTGGTACCAAAACAAAACAAAAACCCCACATCTGCCAGTGGGAAAGTGAGATGATTTAGACACACAGCAAATCCCAATACCAGTGGCAACTTCATTCAGCAAAAACAGACTCCAGAAAGGAAGGAGCCCAAAGTCTGAGTGTGGCAAAACAGATGTAGCATGATCTTAGATAGAGGCCCTGAGCTGTAGATTAGAAAGGCATGACCTGTTCAGAATCTGAGCAAAGTTCTGCAGGACCTGGATAGAATGGTCCTCAGAGCTAACCATCTTCCCTATCAAGTTCTACTACAGTCTCTGCTCATCAAGCAACCTCTGGATGTCTAAACTGAGACAGACAACCAAGTATTCAGATGCCCAGACAGGAGTGTCCTGGATCACACACCCTATGTGTTTAATGTGATTCATACTCCTTACCTAGATCAATGGATTGTCCAACTAAATGAGGTTTCTGGAGCTACAGGACCAAGGAGCCCAAAGTGAGAGGACTTACTAATGAGCTGCCTCTACTTATAAGGCCCTAAGCAGCTGCCAATTATGTCTTGTTTCTCTTTGATTTGTACATGTAACATGTTACGGGGACACTCATCCCTGAATGAAACAATATTAACTTTAAAATATTTACTCTCTCTGCTGGTCTCTGCCAATTGTGCTTCCCTTGAAATAATAATAATTATTTGTAATGAGGATTCAACCTAGAGGCACTCCACCACTGAGCTACTTCCCTAGCTCTTTTTATTTTTTAGTTTGAGACAAGGTCTTGCTCAGTTGCTGAGACTGGCGTGAACGTGTAAGCCTCCTGAGCTTCTGGGATTATAGGCATGCACCATGTCTGGCCTGTATTGATATTTTTTAGTTTCCTGCCCCAGTGATGTCATGTGTACCCATCTGCAACATGAGGGAAAGTAAACCAGAGCAACTGCCAAGGGGAAGTGTTAGAGTCTTCCCATGGTTCTGCCATTACTGTTTTCCTCTGACATGAGAACTGAGAAGGGGTGCTCCTTCAGCATAGATGACAGTGAACAGAGCTGCAGCTAACCTGTAGCACACGTAATGTGAATAAGAAATAAACCTTGGCTCTTGTAGGCCACTGAGATGTGTGGAGTTGTTTGTTACTGTGGCAAGAGGCATTATCAAGCATAAGGCCACCGACATGTTCCCTTCACCCTAACCTTAGTTCCCTCTTTTTTTTTTTTGGTACCGAGGATTGAACCCAGAGGTGCTTAACCACTGAGCCACATCCCCATACCCTTTTTATATTTTATTCAGAGACAAGATCTCACTGAGTTGCTAAGGACCTTGCTAAGTTGCTGAGGGTGGCTTTGAACTTGGCAATCCTCCTGCCTCAGCCTCCCAAGCTGCTGGGTTACAGACATAATCCACTGCCCCTGGTTAGTCCCCTCTCTTTTAAAGTTCATTTGGGAAGCTAAAGTCACCAAATTTCCAGCTTAGTGTATTTTTTTTTAAACAACCTTTATTTTATTTATTTATGTATGTATTTTGTATGTGGTGCTGAGGATCGAACCCAGTGCCTCACGTGTGAGGGGCAAGCGCTCTACCACTGAGCCATGTCCCCAGCCCCCAGCTTAGTGTATTTTTGCAACAACTGAATGAGCTAAAAACTGTTCAAAGCAATCTATATGATGACATGGGAAAGATAACTGTCTTACACTTGGCTTCTGTCGACGTGTCCATAGCTTTTACAAGTTAGGAGTGTGGGTGTTTTGACTAAATCCTCAACCTCCTATCACCTCTCATCCTGTAGATCTACCCCCTATTAAGTAGATAGATAACTTACAGATTTCACTCGGTGGCCAATACCCATAATCAGTTTTCCTTCCTTCTTCATTTTGTTCACAAACTCCATGGGGATAATGCCACTGTCAAAGGCTTTACTGAACATCTTGGCTGCTGCATCCAAGGCACCCCCAAAACGATCCCCCTACAAGAGAAACAAGCACATCCTGCCCTGAGCTTTAAGTTCCCTTCAACCTCACAACCAATCTAGGATGCCTGAACAGCCCCAGCCCAGGGTTTTACACTCAGTGGCTCCTTCTAGGATCCTGCTGTAGTCAAGGAGCCCAATGTCAAAGCCCAATGTCCTTCTTGTTCACCAACCATGATGACAGTACTTACAATGGTGAGCAGCCCTGAGGTTAGGCTGGAGACAAGGTCCTTCCCAGCCCGGGCACAGATGATGGTGTTGTGGGCCCCAGAGACGGCTGGCCCGTGATCAGCTGTCACCATCAGACACATCTCAATGAACTGGCAAGAGTACTTGGGCAACCTAGAGGAGGGTACATAAAAATGCACGGAGAGGAGAGGTGGAACCAAGGCCAGCAGCCACAAGGCCGTACTCCTGTTCTTCCATCTCCCCAGATAAATGGCTTAAATTCAAGGAGGATAGTTCCCTCACAATCAAGTCTCATGCCAATTGCAGACACAACCTCGGGACCTCTCTGTTATCAAATACTACTTTTAAGACAGAGTTAGCGATGAGGGTTTGAAACCCTTCTCTCTAGCCGTGTTCAGCATGAGTTGCTGCACAGAGTTTAACTGATATTTGTGGCCACCATCCTCTAGTACCAGACAGAACAGAGTGAGAGCCCTGTCCCTTTCACAGTGTAGGAGGCCTAGACCTACTGCAGTGTTTAGCTTCCCCACTAATGACAAAGAAAGAAGTCTGGAGACCCGAGGAGACAAGAAGAGACAGAGAAACCTGTTCAGGTGTTAGGACCTATGAACTTTTTCCAGGAAGGGCCTAAAGCAAGACCAAGACCCATCTCTCTGCAGGTGAGGGCCAAGAAAAACAAGACTTGGACCTTGCCTACTGCCCAGTGTTCAGTGAATCACTTACTGGCTCCCCTGCCTAGCTGTCAGCATCAGAGAAGGGCTAATCTTGGGAGCTGCAGAGAAAACTAAAAGTTTTCGAACATTCAGGCTGAAGAGACACACAAATTTGTGAAGAAACCATAATTATGTTTATGCCATTCCACGGTTCCATCAGCTTCCTCATACCCCGTACACCCTCATTAAGCTCTAGCCCCCAGTAAACCTCTATCCTGTCCAGAGATCTACATTTACACCTCACTTCCTTTTTTTTGGGTACTAGGTATTGAACCCAGGAGCCACTTAATCATTGTGCTACCTTCTCAGCCCTTTTATTTATTTTACTTTATTGGGTGGAGGGGTAACCGGGGATTGAACTCAGGGGCACTCAACCACTGAGCCATATCCCAAGCCCTTTTTCATATTTTATTTAGAGACAGGGTCTCACTGAGTTAGGGCCTTGCTGTTGCTGAGACTAGCTTTGAACTTGTGATTCTCCTGCCTCAGCCTCCCGAGACGCTGGAATTACAGGCATGTACCACCATGCCCAGCTACTGTCTTACTTTAAAAGTTCTTCTCTTTTTGAAAAAATATTTTTTAGTTGCAGATGGACTCAATATCATTATTTTATTTATTTATTTTTTATGTGGTGCTGCAGATCGAACCTAGTGCCTACATGCGCCAGGCAAGTGCTCTCCCACTGAGCCCCAACCCCAGCCCCACTTCTTCAAAAGTTCTAAAGGGAAAGGCTATTCCAAGAGCTCTGATGAAGTTGCCACTGCTGCTTCTGTTAGACTGGCCTGTCGGTCTTTGGAAGATTTAGGAACAGCCTGTTTCTTTGCTCTGTATTTTCAGTTTGCTTGTGGCCTTAAGACTGACCCTAGACACACTACACACGCAGGCCCAGCCCCATTCCTGTGACAGGGGAAGGTCCCTAACTCACCTTCTCTGGAACCAGAGGAGGCCAAGGACCCCACCAATGCCCATCTCTTCTTTGAAGACCTCAGTGATGGGCATGCCTGCATAGATGAGCTCCTGTCCTCGCTCGTCACAGATGCTGGTCATAAATGAGGCAGGTTTGCGGATCAAACCCAACTCCTGAGCAGAAATAAGGCAGAGGGAGACAGGGCTACGGTGACCACCACAGATTTCTACAGCTTCACCATCTGTGCTCTCAGAACTAAAGTATCCCAGGAATGACTTGGCCATTCTGGTGGCCAAGCAACAATTCCCAAGAAAGAAGCACAAAATCCCTCTGATTAGACCACATGGGGTGTAGAAAATAGGGGCACCACATCCTGGTACCTGCTTGACATTGGTGCTAGTTCCATCCTTTACTGAGCATTTGCTGGGCCAGGTGGGGCACTAAGCAGTTTACATCCACTGGTTCATTTTAACTTCACAAAGTAGAATCATGCCTTCTGTTATAGCAGAGGAAACCAGGCTGAGGCTCACTCCGTAACCAGCCAGGCTCACTTGGCTAAGAAACTGAAGCACGAACCCCAAGGGAAATCTCTAAAACACTAGATACAGCTGCAAACACCTCACCAAGAATGTATTGAGGTACACAGCTGTAGAAATGACAGAATCCCCTCTCAACGTTCTTTACCCAGATGAAAGGGACTGAACTCCTGAGTTCTCCATTTCCAGAGTCAGGGTACCACAAGGGTATTGTCAACTAATTGTGTCCAACTTCATTTCTTCACATTTCTTTAATTATTCCCCATGACATTTTATTGACTGATTGATTGACTGGAACTGGGGATTGAACCCAGGGTACTCTACCACTCAGTTACATCACCAGTCCTTTTAAATTTTTATTTTGAGATAGAATCTTGTTAAGTTGCCTAGGCTGGCCGCAAACATGCAATCTTCCTGCTTCGGCCTCCCGAGTTACTGGAATGCATCACTGTGCCTGACCTCTCCTCCATGAAAAATTTAAAAATGTTTTTAATACTCATAAAAGTAACATGAATGTGTTCCTCTTTTTAAAATTTTAAAGTAGAACAGATAAAAATTATATACCCTTTCACTTCTATTCCGATCTTGGTCCTTCTACCTTAGTGTTAGTTTAATTAATCTTTCTGGACTTTTCTTTCCCACTTTTTTTTTTTAAATATTTTTTTAGTTGTTGATGGACACAATGTCTTTATTTATTGCTTTGTATGTGGTGCTGAGGATCGAACCGAGTGCCTCACGCGTGCTAGGCGAGCACGCTACCACTGCGCCATAACCCCAGCCCCTCCCACTTTTATTTAAAGTATGCATGCACACACATGGAGAGCAAAGTGTTTTGTGAATATACATTTTTCATAATCACAAGACGTACTCCCTATCCCATAATGTGCCATTAATCAATGAATCTGAGCTCTATTAACGTCAATACGTACACAGCTTTAGTTTATTCCTTTTAACTGCTTTATAGTATCTCATAATGCCACAATCCACTAATAATCTCTACTTATAAACATTAACAAACAAAATCCTTGTGTTTTATATGAAAGTATTTCTCAGTAGTAGTTTTGTAGATATGAAAGTGCTGGACCATAAGGTATGGGCACTTTAAAATTTTGTTTGGTATTGGTGAATGAACCCAGGGGTGCTTAACCACTGAGCTATATCTCCAGTCATTATTTTAAGATAGGGTCTCGCTCAGTTGCCCGGGCTGGCCTTGAACTTCCCATCCTCTTCTTCTGCCTCCCGAGTCACTAGGATTACAGGTGTGTGCCACCACTCCTAACAAGCAATTTAAAAAATCTGATACTACTCAATTGCCTTCAGAAATACTGTATCATGGGCTGGGGCTGTAGCTCAGTGGTAGAGCGCTTGCCTAGCATGTGTGAGGCACTGGGTTCGATTCTCAGCACCACATAGAAATAATAATTGAATAAAATAAAGATCCATCAACAACTCAAAAACTATTTAAAAAAAAATACTGTATCGATTTCCACTCCCATCAATAATAAATGAATGATCTGGGCGCAGTGGCGCACACCTATAATCCCAGATGCTAAGCAACTCGGTGAGACCGTATCTCTAAATAAATAAAATACAAAACAGGGCTGGGGATGGGGCTTAGTGGTCGAGTGCCCCTGAGATCAATCCCCAGTACCAAACAAAAACAAAAATAAAAACAAAAAATGGACGAATATAACAGTTTCCCCATACCTGTATGAACATAATTTATCAAATAATTTGATCTTTGCAGGCCTCTTAGGGAAAATTGGTATCAGTTTTATTATACTTTATTTTAGTTCCTTTCGTAAGTGAAGTGGAGCATTTTTTTCATGTTGAAAGGCCATTTCCTACCTATCCCCACCCCAGCCCTTTTTGGTTCCAGGGATTAAACTCAGGGGCACTCGACCACAGAGCCACCTTTTATGTAGAGACAGGGTCTCACTGAGTTGCTTAGCGCCTCGCCATTGCTGAGGCTGGCTTTGAACTCAAGATTCTCCTGTCTCAGCCTCCCTAAGTGCTGGGATTACAGGCTTGCGCGACTGTGCCCGGCTTATTTTTGTGTTTTATTTAGAGAAATGGTCTCACTCAGTTGCTTAGCACCTTGCCATAGCTGAGGCTGGCTTTGAACTCAAGATTCTCCTGTCTCAGCTTCTCAAAATGCTGGGATTACAGGCGTGTCCCCCTACCCCCCCGTTTTTTAATCTTGGTACTAGGGATTGAACACAAGGCCTTGCACATAGTATGCAAGCACTCTATCACCAAGCTACATTCCCAACCGTTTATATTTCATTTTGGAACAGGGTCTAAGTTGCCCAGTCTGGCCTTGAACTTGTGATCCTTCTGCCTCAGTCTTCCAAGTAGTTCGTAATACAGGTGTGTTCCAGTAGTCACAGGTCTTTTTTTTTTTGGTAGTGGGGATTGAACCCAGAGGCACTAAACCACTGAGCCACATCCCCAGCCCTTTTCTATATTTTATTTAGAGATAGGATCTCGCTAAGTTGCTGAGGCTGGCTTTGAACTTGCGACTCTCCAGCCTTAGCCTCCCAGGCTACTGGGATTACAGGCATGCACCACTGTGCTTGGTGGTCATTGGGTCTTTCAACATTTATTCCTAAGAGTCCTTATATATCAAGAATATTGGGCTGGGATTATGGCACAGTGGTAGCGTGCTCGCCTAGCACACGTGAGGCACTGGGTTCGATCCTCAGCACCACATAAAAATAAAATAAAGATATTCTGTCCACCTACAACTAAAAAATAAATATTAAAAAAAAAAAAGAATATTGGCCAGGCACTGGCACACACCTGTAATCCCAGAAGCTTGGGAGGCTGAGGCCCTAAATGACTTACAAAACCCTATCTGAAAATTAAAAAAGGCTGAGGATGTGGCTCAGAGGTTGAACACCCCTGGGTTCAATCCCTGTTACCCCCCCGAAAGAATATTGGCTCTTCATCTATGCCCCATGGACAATTAGGCAGAATGATCTATCTGCTTCACCCCTGAAAGCACTTAGCAAATGTAAAACATCTCTAAAGAACATTATCTGCCCTAGGTCCCTCTGTTTCCTCATCAGGTGACAGATGTGGAGACACAGGCTGCCCTGGCCCCATGGGACTTGTGTTTGTTTTACTCATCTCACAAGCTCCAGCAACAGGCAGAAGGTGCAGTCCAAGAGTTAATCCCTGAAGTTTCTTCTAAGTGAGAGGTGACATGGTTGCTCTTAGCTAGTTGCGAGGGCCTTAAAAGCCACATCAACTTAAAACCTACCCCACTGATTCCCCCAAATCTCCCCTACCCTCACTGCTAGGGATCCCAGACACCTACCCTGGCCCATGAGTAGTCCATGGGCACTGTTGGGGGTGGCACCTCTTGGGCAGGTACAATGACTCCTTTGGCCACGAGATCTTCATACACAGACCTAGGAGGCAGGGGAGAGGCAGGAGACAACATTCATTCACGTGGATGTTATTATTCTGGGCTCCTCTGTCTAACCCAACACTATAGGCCTCCTCAGGTGTCAGTGGTTTATGTCCCAGGTTGGATTCTAATGATAAGTGAAGAAAAGTGGTGGCCAGGACTCTACTCACTTCCCTGCCTATGTATCCCCTGGATGGGCTTGATAGAAAGTTGGATCAGGGATCTAACAAAGGACAGAGGGGAGCAGCCCAGGCAGGTTTAGGAAGCAGAAAAGGAGAGAGAAATGGGATATCCAACAACTTTTTTTTGGTGGCACTAGGGATTTAACCCAGGAGCATTCTACCACTGAGCTATATACCCCTACTTTTTAAAATTTGTTATTTTTTTACTTTGAGATAGTAAGTTGCGGAGGATGGCCTTGAACTTGCAATCCTCCTGCTTCTACTCTTGAGCCCAACAACTTAGCAATCAGAGGAGATACTTTCTAAACATTTCCACGCTTATCTCTCATTTACAGCCACCAACTTCTGGTCAAGGCTGTGGGCTCAGAAACTTCAGATTTCAACACAAACTGGAATGGCCTGGACCTACTGCTCTAAATTAAATTAAAACAAAAGGCAAGAGGAAAATGATCATGCACTGTTCACACAGTTGTGATAGATGCCTGAGAGAGACCAGAAATACTCAGATGCCCCAATATTGTAGAAAAGCCTGCTGTCTTCAGGAGGGGCTTGGAAAGGGTGGGAGAGGCCAGCCTCTTCCTGAAGGTCCACTTACTGGATGATTTCTCCAAGCTCATCGAAGCTCCGGGGCACAAACACGCCTGCCTCCTTCAAAGCCTGGTTCTTGGCTACTGCTGTTTCAGAGGCCTGGTTGGCACAAGCTCCGGCATGGCCAAACTGGACCTGAACGCAAAGAACAATAGCTTCACTGGGCTTAAGCCCCGAAGGGAGGAAAAAGGGTACCGGGAAACATCAGCCCTGATCACAGGCTGGCCTGTGTTAAAGCCTTTACACAAATCACTCCATTTGATGACCTTCAAGCATGCTCACTAAACAGGTAGAATGGGTAACTCCTGTTTTATAGAAGAGGAAACTGAGGCACAGTTCAAGACCTTACTTGAGGTCACATGGCTAACATACACTGAAGCCAGGGTACCCAGGCTAACTCCAGAATAACCGTCTTCATACTAAGCCACATTCAGCTTCCCCTGGGGCAGTCAGTAGTCAGGGGCCTGGGAAACAAGGCTTAGTTTTGAGCAACATGTTGAGAAGTGAGATTAAAAATTGACAACCTTAGCCTAAGCTGAGCTCACAGACACAGTCTCATTATCTCATTCTACTTTTATAAAACATGCACTATTTTTTTCTTAAAACATCAGAAGAAACTGGGCGTGGCCAGCACTTTGGGAAGCTGAGATAGGAGAATCACGAGTTCAAAGCCAGCCTCAGCAATTCAGTGAGACCCTGTCTCTACATAAAACACAAAATAGGGCTGAGAATGTGGTTCAGTGGTCGAGTGCCCCTGAGTTCAATCCCTGGTACCAAAAAAAAAAAAAAAAAAAAGAGTTGCAGGTAACTGTCTTTAATCTAATGATGAGGAAAATGAACTAACCCAATGAAACATCTGGTACAAAACCCTGACTCAGGGTGAGGTATGATGGGTTAAATCTTAACATTTAACCTGTCAAACACCACTCACTCCCCGCCAAGCACTTCCTTTATCATTTTTTTAATGGCACTGAGGATTGATCCCAGAGGTCCTCTACCACTAGGCTACATGCTCAGTCCTTTCAATTTTTTATGTTGAGATAAGGTCTCACTTAGTTGCACAGGCTGATTTGGTACTTGTGGTGCTCCTGCCTCTGCCCCCCCAACCCCCCACCCTGTCACTGGAATTACAGGCATGTACTACCGTGCTGGCCCCATCCTACCCTTTCTTAGATTTAATATATCTTGAATTCTTTCTTTATCAATGTAACTCGATTCACCTCATTTCTTTCATGCCTGCCCAGTTTTCCATTATGGGGCTGTGCCTTGACGACACAGCCTGATAAGCATTGAGGAAAATTATTTCTACGTTTTGCCATCACCACATGGTTGTGGGCACCGTTATATTTGGAAAGATTATTGCATGCATGCCCATAGGGCAAATCTGCAGAAATGAAATTGCTCCTTTGAAGGAGATGTGCATTCTAAAATTGGACACAAACTGTCACTTGGAGGCGGGCAGGAATCTGAAGAGAAAAGGCCAGCTTTCTAGGGAGAAAGAATAGTGTGACCAAAGCTTGCTGGTAGGAAACACTTCAGGTTTATGACTTAGGGCTGTCATTCCTGCAGGAAGCCTTGAAGACCAACTTTCCTCTCTATACATACACAGCACTAAGGTAAAGCTTTATGCCCACAGGCTGTTCCACAACTACTGATGAACTAATTGGTGACAATTCAGTTTCCTCATGTGATGAACCATTTCAAGATAGAGAATTTTTCTAAGCTGTATCACAGGGGCCTAAGTATGGCCCCAGAAGACAGACAGTTCAGCTCAGCAGGCTGGAGAAGTTCAGTATTTGTATTTAACATCTATTATATGCTGCCAGGCACTTTCACGTGCACTATGTCATTTGAGCACATCAAGCACAAGCTCCTTTCACTATCCAACCTCTCCTGCATGGTGTCCCTACCAGGCCCCTACCCAGCTGAACCTGAGTCCTCTCCTTCCCCAGCCTCTCGTACTGGCCCTAAACACCATTCACGCATCACCTTCTTGGCAAACCTCCTCAACTCCTGCAGACTGCAAGTAGGGACTCAAAGCCTTGTGTGGGCCTTAATCTGCTGACAAGATTGTCTCTTCCAAGTGAACATGCACTCCCTGGGAGCAGGGTTCTGGCTGGACTTTGCAGTATCCAAGAAAGTAATGCACGTTTATTGATGGAAAGCTATTTAATGCAATGACCACATGGCTCACCTCAAATGCTCCCTCTTGCCCCCCCACTCCACACCCATTTGTGACCTGTTCCTACCATACCTCAGAGGAGAACATGGTGGCACATGTCCCAATGCACCAACAGACCACTGGCTTGGTGAGGCGGCCCTCTTTGATGCCCCGACAGATCTTATATTCCTCAGTGCCCCCTATCTGCAAATGAACGGAAAAAGAGAAAATTCCACAAGTTAGCAGAACTTATCCCAAGTCACTCCAGGACCAGTACTGCAGCAGGAAAATTGCCCCAAATCATGCAGGGGACAAAAGTCACCATGTCCTAAGATATACAACTTGGCTACAAAAATGGGCGGAATGTGAGCATTGGCCAAATAACAGAAAGTTTAGACTGGGAAGACTCAGCCTGAATGAAGGGAGGAATTCCAAAGAGACAGCATGTTTTTTCCAGAAACATACATGGAGATGCCAACAGTGACAACCTGTGGGCTGTGGCTCAGGAGTAGGACCGACAAGAGATTGTGACCTTCAGGTACATACAACCAAAATGCTTGGATTTTTTTCTTAACTGAAAAATGTTTGACTCTTTAAAAAACCAAGATCATGCATTATTTCTACAATCACAAAAAAATTGGAGGGAGTGACTGGGGGTTATACCTCAGTCATCGAGCACTTGCCTAGCATGTGCAAAGCCCTGGGTTTGATCCTCAGCACAGAATTTTAAAAGGAGGGTGAGGTGGGGGGGTTAGTTTAAAATCCTAACTCACCTCTCCAAGAACCACAATCATTTTGACTCCTGGAGTGTCCTGGTAACGTAACACATGATCCATGAACGTTGAGCCAGGGTACCTGTTGACAGCAGGGAGGACAGAGAGGATCAGAAGGTGGTCTGGAAAGGTCTAGGCAGGTGTGTGAAGCACCCTTGTACTTACTGGGGACACGATTTTTTTCAAGGGTGTGGATGTCCAGTGAGGATTTAGAGAAGCCCAAGGAATAACAGAGGTGGGTGGAAGGGGCAAGGCAGCAAATGTAACAGATGAGAGAAGGGAAAGGGGTGGAGTTGTTCGGTTTGCAGACGAAGAGACTGCGCACAGAATAAGCCTATCGTAGAGGTTCATTCAGCAGTATGACATGGCCTGCCTGAAAAGCACATGTGTGGTGGTTTTGAACTATGTCCACAAATTTATAGGAAAAAGTAGAACCAGATGCCTTTGCTTTAGAACATGGATCAGATTTAGTTTCTCATGAACAAAATATGGCAGAGTGATTCCATGACATTGGATTCCTAGACTAGGTTATTTTGAATTCTAAGACTAGGTTATGAGTGTCTCACACTCTCTCTTGGAATTGCTCAAGAGAAATCACTCACTGAGAGCTGAGTGCCAGTCCTTAGACAGCAGCCATGTCCTCAGGACACTCACACAGGCCACAGAGAAGAGCCGATCAGCCAGTTGTGTGAATGAACCATCTCCAGCCACAGGCAAGCATTCATTCAGCAGCCTGCCGCCCTGCTGACAACTGTGACTTCATGAAACTCCCACCGCCCATGCTGAACCATGAAAATCTCAAAAATAAGTATTGATCATTGCTTGAAGCCATTTTGCTTGGGAGCAATTTTTTTTTTCTTAACACAGCAACAGATAATTAATCCATTTAATTCACGTGAAGCCATGTTCCAGGATGGCAGGCTGTTGCTGAAGTTTCTACCTGCGCGTTTGTTTTTTTTCACTACTAAGGATTGAACCCATAGCCTCACACATGCAAGGCCCATATTCTACCACTGAGCTATATAGCCCCTGCAGTTTCTATGTACTTTTTGTATTTTCTAATAAAAGAGTTTGCAAAAGAAGTAAAACTAAGTAGACTTCTCTTAGTTTAAGTAGCTATGTGTGCTTTTGATATCCTCAAGAGCATTATATGTCCAAGGGGACAGTACAACAAGGAGCATTTCCTAGACTTTTGTGATGTGGAGACTTTGGTTAGGTTGTACCCAAGGACTAGTGTTCCCCTCTGACTATACCCCTAAAAACTGTAGCAAGAGTTGTTCTTATGGGCATCCTATCTGACATGGAGAGCCAGAAAGATGGGCAAGGCAAAGCACTCTCCCAACAGCTTTTGGTTTTTCAGTCAGACAGCAGAAGTATTCGGAGTAGCAACAAAAATATACAGTAGTCAGGCACGGTGGCGTATGCCTATAATCCCAGGGGCTGGGGAGGCCGAGACAGGAGGATGGTGAGCTCAAAGCCAGCCTTAGCAATAGTGAGGAGCTAAGCAACTCAGTGATACCTTGTCTCTAAATAAAATACAAAACAGGGCTGGGGATGTGGCTCAATGGCCAAGTGCTCCTGAGGTCAATCCCTGATATCCCTCCCAAAAAACAAAACAAAACAAAAACAGCAATGGCTAGTATTTGTTATGGACTTAGTGTCAGCCATTACTCTGCATTACGCTACTGATCTATTGATCATCACTCTCACTAACAACAACAATCAGGATACTACCATTTACTACAATTAACATTTACTGAGCATGTACTAAGTATTAGGCCATATGTTAGCTATTTTAAATATATTACCTCACTTAGCTGTCCCAGCAACCCCATCAGATGAGAGCATCTATTTTACCCATTTGATAGGTAAGAATGGTGGCAGTCTAGGAAGATTAAGTAACCTGCCTAGAAAACTTGCTGAGAAACAGGAAACCTGGGATTTGAACTCCTCTGGTCTTTGATTTCAGAAATGGTTCTCCTAACCACTGCACTCTGCTGCCTCCCTCTGGCCACATTTTAAAAACAACAACCAAACAAAAGGAAAGAAAGGAATTACCTCCAAAGCCCTGAAACATCTTTAAAAATCCATTTCCCTACATTTTCAGATTTCAAAATTCAGCCAGCCCTGAGGTAAGAGCATAAAAATCTCATATCATGGACTCAAGCAACATCCCCATTGGCCTGGAGCTCAGCAGCTGAGTCTCAGTGTGGGAGGCCCCTCCCTGGCCTCCTGCTCATTACCTGTCCCCACCAATGGCCACACCCTCGTAGACACCATCTGTGGTCCGAGAGATGATATTGTTGAGCTCGTTGGACATGCCTCCAGAACGTGAGACGTAGGCCACGCTGCCTGGGCGGTACAGTTTGGAGGCCAGGATGTTGTCCAGCATTCCACCTGTATTCCCAATCTTAAAGCACCCTGGCTTGATGCCTCCAACCTGCAGGGACAGAAAGGGCATCGGAGAGGAAGGTTCCTGATGGACCACAGGGTGCAAGGGAATCAAAAATCCCCCATTTTACCTGCCTACCCCCTCTGGCCAGACTGGGGAGAAAATGGCTGAGAGAATTAGTATCTGCTTAATGGAGTTTCCTGCTTAGGAAGAATCTCTTTATTATGACATTACACAGAAAAAAGAGAGCCTTTTTGGTAAAAGATGGCTCACTTGGGGCTGGGATTGTAGCTCAGTGGTAGAGCTCTTGCCTCGCATGCGTGAGGCCCTGGGTTCGATCCTCTGCACCACATACAAAGCAATAAAATAAAGACATTGTGTCCATCTACAACTAAAAAAATATTAAAAAAAAAAAAAAAAAGATGTCTCACTACTACAAATTCAGATCATGGCCCTACTCCAGAGGGTCATGTACCTAGCATAAGTGTACAGCATAGCTGGGTCTCTCTGTGCACCATAATGTCCTACCTCTGAGATAAAGGTCCTTTGCTTAGTTCAAAATTCCTAGCTTCAATTTTTTAAAGCAAATCTAAGTAACAACAGATATTCACAAAGCAATTTTTTCTTATGTGAAGACCTTTAGGTTCAAAGTATAAGACTTCTAGGTACCTTTTCTTCTGTTTATAGTTTATTATTTCTTTAAGTAATCAAAGACTATACCATAGTTATAAACAAACACTAGCTGCTCCCCATCCCCACAAAAAGTTTCACATTCACCCTCTGGAACTATAAAGGTGATGGCCTGTGGAATTTTACTTCAAAAAATAACTGAAAATGAAAAAAAGAAAACTGAAAATGGATTAACTCAACAAGTACTCCCCAAATCTTCCCAGTCTAGGAGAGAGACAAGAATAAAAACTTAAGTTTCCCAAGGACTGCAAGTTTAAAAGGCTTTCCAGAGGGGACACTCACAGTGGCAGGTCCGATGATGGTCACTCCCTTCTGGTCTGCCTTCTTGATCAGCTTCCTCGTGAGGGCCTCAGGGATGCCTTCTGCTATGATGGCGATGGTCCGGATCTAAAGGGTAAGAACAGTCCCTTCCTGTGAATTTTCCACCCCAGGCAGGCACCAAGGCAGCACACAGTTCAAGGGCTCATCTCCTGACAAATCAATGCATCTCCTCCCTCCCACAGGCCTCTTTGCCTCCCCCGATTGCTCTAACCCACTCCCCAGAAGAGGCAACGGGTAGATAATGTCACAGGTATTTAGTAAATGAGCAAAAGCAAATGTTTCCAAGACCCTGCTACAGTCAGAGCTGCTACATCCTCTCACCTCAATACTCAGATCCCTACCAGTCCGTGTGCCTACCCAGAAAACAGCTGTATCTCGCTTTTACCCCAGTATTTGCTCAGTCTTCACCATGTCGCCGCAAGGGCAAGGCCAGTGATGAAAGAAGCTGCTTCCACATTCAGCCCAGAAAGTGGGCTGAAGGAGCAAGCCTGAAGGGGTTGGATCCAAGAATAATGTCTGGCTCTGAACCAGAGGACAGAAAACTCTTTTCGGGGGGTGGGTACCGGGGATTGAACTCAGGGGCACTCGACCACTGAGCCACATCCCCAGCCCTATTTTGTGTCTTATGTAGAGACAGGGTCTCACTGAGGTGCTTAGCGCCTCGCTGTTGCTGAGGCTGGCTTTGAACTCGTGATTCTCCTGTCTGAGCCTCCCAAAGTGCTGGGATTACAGGTGTGCACCACCACGCTCGGCTCAGAAAACTTCTTATAAAGGGTCAAGACCATAGTTTATCCAGGCATGGTGGCAAACACTGTAATCCCAGTGGCTCAAGAGGCTGAGACGGGGTAGGATTGTGGCTCAGCGGTAGAGCACGTTCCTGGCATGTGTGAAGCACTGGGTTCGATCTTCAGCACCGCATATAAATGAAGGCCCATCAACAACTAAAAAAATTTAAAAAAAAAGGAGGATCATGAGTTCAAAACCATAAGTAACTCAGTGAGACCCTGTCTCTAAATAAAATACAAAAAAAGTGCTGAGAGCCAGATGTGGTGGCACATGCTTGTAATCCCAGCACTTTGGGAGGCTGAGACAGGAGAATCGCGAGTTCAAAGCCAGCCTCAGCAACGGCGAGGCGCTAAGCAACTCAGTGAGACCCTGTCTCTACATAAAACACAAAATAGGGCTGAGTCAAGTGCCCCTGAGTTCAATCTCCAGTACCAAAAACAAACAAACAAACAAACAATTTGCTGTTCTCCATTCATAAACTGGAATAAGCCAATCTAGGATCAGACAAAAAAGAATCAGTATCCTCATCTATAAGTTTTTACAAAACAGAAGATAACCACCCAAAAGAAAAAAAGGGGGGAGAAAAAAAATGAAAAAGACCAATAAAATAGAATAAAAATGACCGATTTTTAAAATATTCATCTTACTTAATAATCAAAAACATACAGCTGGGTGCAATGACATATACTACTCAGAAGGTTAAGGCAGGAGGATGTCAAGTTTGAGGCCATCCTTTACAACTTCTTGAAACCCTGGCTTAAAATTAAAAATAAAAAAGAGGGGTGGGGATGGGGATGTAGCTCTGGTAGTAGGTTCGATCTCCAGCATTGCAAAAATGAAAGGAAGGAAGAAAGGAAGGAAAGACAGGCTGGGGATGTAGCTCAGAAGTAAAGTGTAGCATGTCTAAAGGCCAGAGTTCCTGGTGGTAGTGGTGGTGGTGCTGAAGCATATGTAAATTATGGGATTAGGAATACAACTCAGTAGTAGAGTACTTGCTTAGCCCTAGCATCCATGGAGGCCTGGTTTATCCCCAATGCCAAATTAAAATTAAAAAAAAAAAAAAGTAGAGAGAGTATGTATGAAAGAAATGCTAATTAAATAGAATACCTATTAATTTGGATAAACGTTTAACGCTGGCAAGGGGAAGGAGACAAGGTGCACTACCAATAAGGGTTTACATCACTACATCTTTTCCAGAAGTCAGGATGGATTAAAGGCTTCCAACCTGTACAGTCTGATGTAGAAATTTATGTTAGAGGAATAGCTAAGGACATATGCAAATGTTAACCCAAGATGTTCCTCACAAGTCTTGGAAAAGCAAAAACAATGCTACCAACATATTATCTATTGACTTGGAAAGAGTGATTGAAGAAAGATTATACGCTAGGCTCTGCAATATGATTCCATTTGTTCAAAATCCAGAAAAAGTTGTGGAAAAGGTGTGAATAATGTCAACAGCTATGTTTCTGTGAAATAAGGTTTGAACTATCTGTTTTCTTCTTCTTTTTCTGTGTGTGGTTCTGGAGATTGAAACCGGGGCCTTGTGCATGTGAGGTAAGCACTCTACCAACTGAGCTATAATCCCTGGCCTGTTTTCTTCTCATTTAAAAGTACTTAAATTTCTTTCTATGATAAGTATGTAATACTTTTACATTGAGCCAGTATTTCTGACCCTGTTTCTTCAGCCAGTTTTGTATAGCACAGAGAAGATCTGGTAGGGGATTTAGACTGGAATTGGCTCTTTGTTACATCTACGAAAGCAGATGTATCTAGCCTGACCTCACTTCCAGAAATACTCAAGCCACTGGCCTCTCTCAACTTCCAATCCTTTTGTGTAAGTCCATAACTACGGACACCATTCTGGAGTCACCCCGCTTCCTCCCTGTATGCCCCCGGAATCCGGCTATTTACCTGTGCATAATTCATGGTCTCCATGGTGCTGTCATAAGCAGAGCGGAGAGAGGCAAAATTGATCAGCACATCTACCTCTGGGTGCTTCTTCATGGCATCAGCCATGTTCTTGAAGACAGGGATCAAGATCTCCTTGTGTCCCCAGTAAAACTTCTGCTTGTGGTCCCCACTGTGAGACAGCAAAAGAAGGGTTAGGACACCCTTAACCAGTCAGGACTGGTGAGGGGGAAACTAAGGGGAGGAACTTCACCTAGAAAAAGAACAGGCACAGTGTCAAGCAAGAGTCTCCATCTAACAGGGAAAGATCCCTCAGGAATATTGACTGCCCCAGTCTCTGGGATAGGCAGGCTCTTTCCCCACAAAGGCCAGAAGCTAGTTGACCCCCCAGGCTTCGTCTCAAAGGAAGAGAGGAGAGGAGGCATCTCAGTGGTTAGCCATCTCCATGCTGTCTGCCTGGGCGTGACTCACGTGAAGGGGTAGACCATGGCGGCTACTGAGGGCTCATCTCGGGAGCACACATAGTCAAAGTCCAGCATGCCTTGCACTGCCCGGGTCTGCATGCCCCATACGATGGCCTTGGTGTGGCGGCTGAAGAGGGTGGCGCTCTTTCCTGGTGGGCAAAGACACAGCGAGTGCACCCAGAATACACTGCCAGGAGACCTCTAGGGGCAGGGGCTGTCAGCCAGACCCATCTGTGCCCCAAGTCCAGGATGGTGGCCCATTAAAAACAGCAAAGAGTGTTAGGACAATGGCATTCTGAGAACTTTTGGAGGAGGAGGTGCCTCAATTTCTCTGGAAAGAGTCAGCAGAAAGAGCAAAAAGAGCAAAGACCTGCCTGGCAAACAGCACCTCAATGAAAAAGGACTACCCATGTGGAGAATGGACCCTATCAGTGAAGCCACCCAGAATAACTCCAGGCCAGATTTCACAGGAAAGGTGAACAGTGCATCCTTATGGTCTTAATAAATTATATTAAGATCACTATAAAAAATGTTCAGCCCTTCCCATTTTGATGGCCCCAGGACTTAAACAACTCCCCAACAATGCTTATCATCCTGGAATTCTGGACATATAAATAGCTGTGGTCAGGGTTTGAATTCTCATAAATTCTGGGTCAGTATAGGTCCAATGAAGAAGTGTGCTACAGTCAGGGCTGAGGACAGGGCAGCCTTATCTCTGAGGTTTGACTGGGCTCTGGCACAAGGCAGGAAGAGCTGGCAGCACAAGCCCTCTGACCCCCTCCTCCTATTCCTCCCAGCCTCCTCCCTTCGGTCAGGTGGCTCTCACTGCTCATAACTATACTCTGGGACAGGCTCTGTAGTGAGCGGAAAACAATGAGGGGCAGAAGAGAACAAAAGGAGCTGGTGGAAGTAAATCCTCAGGTTGAAAGGAAAGGACCCCTTGCCACTAGGCAGGGAGGTAGCTTCCCCTTCAGGTGGAGGAAAGCAGTCCTAGGGGAGGTTCTGAGATCCCCCAGGAGAATAACGCAGGGGCAGCTGGTACAAATTAACCTAAAGTACTCATGCGGGCATGGCTAACCAAGTTCAAGGACTGATTAAATCTCTGTGTAGGCCTGCTGTAAGCTTCTCAGGACAGAAAGCTCCTGATATTGCAGATTCCTGGGACTGTCACCTGGATGAGACATGGAATCTCAGAATCATGCAAGATATCTAACCCCATTCTTACAATTTCTAGCCCCAAGAAACTAAAGCCCAGAAAAGCCAAATGACAGTGGTCCAAGGTCATCTAGCATCAGAGCCAGGAATATGAAATGACTTAAGAAGCAGCTCAACTGTACAATGAGAAAGACTATAAGCCAGTGGGGCCTGTGCCATTCCCAGGGGGTGTGCACCGAGTCAGTGGGCACAAGCCACATACACATACCTACACCTGTCTGTCTTTAGAGAGCAGGACAAAGCCCACATCTCCACATACCCACACACTTCCAGCACAAAAGAGCAGACAGAGTTCCAGTGCTTGCCTCCTCAAGCACAGGGAACCAAAGGGGACCATCATCAGCCACCAGCAGCAGGGAGAACCCAAAAGAACTCTGTTGCGGGGGAGGGTGTGTCTCTGCACCCCTGGCTCCTTCCTAGCCCTGCTGAGGGCAGGGCTCACTCCCTTCAGCCCGATCTGTTCTCTTCCCTGACCATCCTCCTCTGTCCACTTTTCCACACAGCTGTTACAGAGAGTAAGGGCATAAAGCCCCCTCTCAGGGGCCTCCTGCCTTTAAGTGGCAAGCTGAGGACTCAGTCCGTCCCTGTCCTTTCCATACATGGGTCTTGCAGGTAGAGGGCTACAATCAGCACCCTTACTTAGTTATTCCTTTCCATCCCCCTGGTAAGATGTCCAAGTCCCCTCAGAAGACTCCCCTGTCCCCACAGCTATGCATGTCAAAAAGTTACATGGAAGCCCTGATCAACAGGCAAGTGTATGCATATGCAGAAAACATACACTGTAACCCTCAGACACCAGACAAAGCTAGACCCCTTCCAATGACCTCATCTATAGATACACTGGTTTCTCTCTCTTTTCTCTACCTACCCTGTTCTTCTATCAAACCCAGGAGAAATCTAAACCTGTTCTGGCATTAGGTGCCTTGCGATGAAGTTCACAGTGCAGAAGCTGAGGTAGGCCAAGTGAGAAGACAAGGACATCGTGAAACGTAGATAAGTATCACGGGTGATGCGTGCGGCGCACGCCAGCAGACAGACACCTACTGCTCTCTGCCACTCCCCTTACAGCTGAATGGCTCCCTCCTTCCCAGGGTACCCTCCCTCCTGATACCCCTGCATTCTCCAGAGCTGTGAGCACAGCTCTTGCTTCACCTCCCTCCCAGGCAAGCAGCCAGAGACAGCCAGCCACAGTGAGGAGAGTGCTAAGTGGGGGCGAGTCCTGATCAGGGGTGGGAAGAGACAAAGAGCAAAGACTAGGACTCAGGGGCAGGCTACACCAAGGTGGGGACAGAAAATATATCAGACAACACTGTAACCCACCAGGAAAGGAAGAAACAAAGCACACAGAAAAACCGTAACCCACTAACAAAGCCACACGCAGAATTGGAGCAGGGTGGGGGCATCCTACCTTGCAGGGATCTTGGACTTGGGACTGAATCTGTCAAAGAAAATGACCAAGGCAACTGAGTGACCTGCTGATGGCTGGAGGCTTTGGCAGGAGAGTGGGAATAGGGAAGGGCCCCGTGGACAAGCCTTTCTGCGCTGATGCCCTATTTATTTTTGCAATGGATAGGAGGAGAAAAGCCAACAGAGTGGGCAAAAGCACCCGCCAGCAGAAACAGGAGCAGGAAAGGGCAAAGGATCAAGTGGTGTGGACAGAAGGGGTAGGGATGAAGGTTAGGTGGGGGTGCTGAACACCAGCCTCCCCCAGTCCTCTGGAGGGACAGCTGGGGGACATACTCCCAACTGGGCTTTCAGGCTGGCCAGGTCTGAAATTCCAATTCCAATTCCTCTTTGTCCCATGAGCTACAGTATGGGGTTTAGACCAGCATGGGGCTGCATCTGCCATTCTTTGCCGGGAACAAAGCTGCTGGCTTGGGGCCCACAGGGCAGAGACTCCTATTCATGACCCCTTGGACCTAGTGTCACTATTTCCCGAAACGTCTTAGCATAGTCTGTATCAGGAAGAGGCTGCACAGGCCACATCAGCCCAGTGGTAACAGTGATGCTCAGCTAGTGCTGGTGCCAGGGCTGGCTAGGGTCACATTTCAATGAATCAGGACAAAGATGAGCCGGGCGCAGTGGTGCACGCCTGTAATCCCAGCACTCTGGGAGGCTGAGACAGGAGAATCGCGAGTTCAAAGCCAGCCTCAGCAACAGCGAGGTGCTAAGCAACTCAGTGAGACCCTGTCTCTACATAAAACACAAAATAGGGCTGGGGAGGGGCTCAGTGGTCGAGTGTCCCTGAGTTCAATCCCCAGCACCAAAAAAAAAAAAAGGACAAAGATGAATTAGGCAAGGAATGGATGGGCCAGTTGACAAGGTCCTTTCTTACTCTATACTTGCACAGTAGGGAATGTGTGCCTAAGAGCCCCAGCTAGTTGGGAGTGGGGCGGGACTCCTGTTGCAGGAGCTTGCTCTGTGGTCCTGAGCTCCCAGCTCCTGCCCTGCACTTAGGGGGAATCTAGGAGAACTTCCCATCTCTTGGTACTTCTGAAACTGTCTCCTCCACAGCCTCCCTCATCAGCTCATAGCTCCCCAGGAAGACCAGGGGTAGAAGCAGATGGAGAGTGAGGTGACCAGCATAGTGTGGGTCCTCAGGAGTGCCCATACGCAAGGCTCAAGTCACCTCATTCTTGTGTCTGGTTCTCACCCCATGCCCCAAGTCTGCACGCACAGCAAAGCCCAAACTGCTTTCCACCACCTCTGCTGCCCAAGCAGGACTAAGAAAGGGAAGAGGCAGGGAAGGCACCGAGGCCAGTCCCTGCAACATGCAAAACCTCTGGGAGTTACCTTGAGGCACGGCAGGCTTGGCCTTCTTTGCAGGTGCGACCTCATCAGCCCTGGACTCAGAAAAAGATGCTGTCCTGCTGGGGGCTGGAGTCTGGATGGTACAAGGACAGAAAAAGATTACAGTTACAGGTATGGATGGTGGGGTGGCAGAGGACGGGACTAGTTCTTACGGCCCCGAAGAAATCAGTTAACAAAAATTATGTACAACATTGTTCTTTAGAAACTGCTTCCAAAATACTATTCTAACAATCTTCTGAGGTAGTAATTAATAACATCTCATGTGACAGATGCACAAACAGAGAAGAGTCAGGATTTGAACTCAGGTGTGCCTTTCCATCCTCAGTCTTTCCATTATTCTGGGGCACAAAAAACAAAAACAAACACAGGGATCCAGAAACCAATCATGCACTGACTCAGCCATATTTTCCCTGTGCTCCTAAATGGCAAAGGGGAGGCACTATATCCTAAATTAGGGGGCTAGGGTGGGAAGGTAAGATTTCTTCTGTTAAGGCAGGAGGAAGGCTGGTACCTACCGATGTGCTCCCACTGGCGTTGAGGAGGAAGTTGGCAGTGTGGGCTGCTGTGGGTGGCTGATTGGGGATGGGCCGGTGGCCTAGGGCCATGCCCACAATGGCTGTCATGTGAGTCTCTGTGCCAAAGACGTGGATAGGGATCCCAGTGGTCTTCCCTGTGTGGGAAGGAGAAGAACCCATGATTCAAGTCTTTGAATAAGTACCCAAGCGCATGGGACTCCACAAAGGCCCCTTTACTGTTTTGCTCAGTGTCTGGCGCTTTTGGTACAAGAACAATTATCCAGGACAAATAAATCAGCTATCAAAATTTCACCACCAAACAAATCTTTCTAGAGATTACCTGCTGACAAGAAGAAATAGCTTTATTGGCAAGACTCAAATAACCAAACACTGTTAGTGTGTGCTCCTATAGTCACGGTCTACACCCTGGCTCCCCTGGCTCCCCAACCCTCCTCACCAGCTCTGGCAGGCGCCTGCCTCCTCAACTTGGGCTCTCTGTCCTAAACACCCCAAGTTTATTCTCCAGGGTTCTGCTTAGAGTCAAGAATCTTTAAAAAAAAAAAAAAAAAAAAGTATGTATATATATGTGTGTGTATATACACACGTATTTGTAGATGGATGCAATACCTTTATTTTTATTTATTTACTTACATGGTACTAAGGATAAAACCCAGTGCCTCACATGTGCTAGGCAAGCACTCTACCACTGAGCTACAACCCCATCCCCAAGCCAGGGATCTTAACCTGACTGCTCTCTCAACACTCAGCTCAACCCAGGTGCTACCTGGCCTCAAGGGCCATCTCCACACCACAGAGATCCCTGACAGAATCTTCATCCAATTGCTTACCTGTCTAATGTTCCAATTATGAGAGCACAATTTGGAAACATTCACTGTGCTGCCCTAGGGCCTGGTCCATAGAAGGTACTCCATGTTAAGTGAATGAAAACCAGCACTTGGTACCATGTCAAGTGATTTAGGCATGGGAGAGGGGGCTGGTGTTTGGCACAGAAATTTGGAAAAAACATGAGAATGGAAAGATTTTGTGTCTCTAATCAGAGGGCAAGTTCACCAAGCCAAAGCATCTTCTATCTGTCCCACTCTGGAACTTCACATGAAGCCCTGCTCCACATAAAACTGCTCTTAGTAACAGTGGTTGCATTTCAAGACCAAAGCTGCTGGTCCCCAAGTTCACCTGCTTCAGGTTCATTCAGGTTGACTTAGGGAGACCCCATTACAGTTCTGACTGATGAGACAGGATCCCTGGCTTCTTAAAAGCTGAGGATTTCATGAAGCTACATGAGTTGCTCCAAATACAAATGGGTGAAAGAAAATCGACATGGTACCACACCCCCACTTCTTTTCCTCCCCATCTCAACCAGGGCAACTCTTCTATTCTGCCAGTTGCTCTACCCCTATCTTTCCTCCGTCAGTGGTCCAGAGCCTTCTTCCTCCATGCCTTCCACCTCTCACTCCCAGCACCATTCCTACGATGAAACATGGCCACAGCCTCTTAGGTGGCCTCCTTACTTCTACTAATGTTGCCCTTCCATCTACTCCCCACCCAGCAAAAGAACCCAGTCAAACCTAAGTCAAATCGTGCCATTTCCCTGCTCATTCCTCTCATGGCTACCACACTGGGGTCACAGCAAGTCTTTCATGTTTGTTTGTTTGTGATAAGGTCTGACAAGAACTAGCTGGCCTTGAACTCATGAACCTCCTGTCTTGTCTCTCAAGTAGCCAGGACTATATGCATGTATCGCTGCGCCTGGCTCTGCTTCTTAAACATAGAGTTGAATGATAATGCTCTTCTGCCCATTCTCAAGTTTAGATAAGTACCTTGTCAGGGGGTGGCAGAGAACGGAAGAAGAAAGTTACACGTCCAGAACTGGGGATGGGAGAGCATGAAGATCAACTCTCTTGTAGCAATCCCACAATCGCAGGCCACAGACCCCCAGGATGAGAGGGAGAGAAAAGTCCTCCATCTTACCGACTTCTCCCATCACCCGTAAGCCCTCCTGATAGTTGGGGCCACCTCTTCGGACAAAGATTGTGACCTCGTGCTCCTTCAGAGGACCCTGGTAATCTCGAATTGCTCTCACAATGCCCTGTAAGCCCAAAGGAATGACAGTGTTACATAACTAAAATAAGCAGGCAAGAGTATCTATAACCATGATAAACCAATGTGCCAGGCATACACGACAAGGGCTGCTTCCCATGAAGCCTGGCAGGCACCAGCAGGCACGGAGTATACACGTGGCTGCTGATCTGTGTAACCCAAAGGCCCAGCACATGACCACTCGTAATATTGCTGAGGCAGGTTTGTGGGTAGAAATCCTGGTGCACTAAGGCTCCAAAACCAGCAAGGCTGGATGGTCTCGCTCTTGTCCTAAGTCATTTTACCACTCATTGCAATTGCAGGTGTGTGTGTGTCTGTGCTGGGGTTTTAAGCAAGGTACAGAGTTTTCTTCAATGACAAAAGCTGCTTAAATGACTTAGGGGAACAGCTCTTCCTACAGATATCTATTCACTCTGGGAAAATGGGAGGCTGAAAAGTGTATCCAGTACTATTTCTCCAGACAGAGGGCAAGTTTATTTATGAGCTGGAGTCCAACTTCTGCCACCAGGGGCATTTTACAGAAAGTTCTACGCAGTTCCTGCTCCACACCTAACAACCCTTACCAAGAGTGCTGCCTTTATTGTAAGGGACTAATTCCGAGTTAAAACAAAAGCTACCAAAATGCACCTGATTTAGATTTGTCCATTGAATCAGGTCCAGTTAGGGAGACCCTGTTTTAGGCAGGACTGATGAAGTATGGTCCCTTCCTTCTTGAGAGCTCAGACTTCCAAGGCAGACTTTTTTTTTTTTAACTGTAGATGGACACAATACCTTTATTTTATTTATTTATTCTTGTGTGGTGCTGAGGATGGAACCCAGTGTCCCATATGTGCTAAGCAAGCATTCCACCACTGAGCTACAACCCCAGCCCCCAAGCTGACGTTTATACATTATTTTCAAAACATAAAAAAATGACTATTTTGCATGTGTTTCTGCATAGCCCTATTGAGCTTGACAGTATGGAATAATAAATGGCCTCCTGAGGCGACTACCTTGAAGGGAATAACTCTTTTTTTTTTTTTTTTTTTAATATTTATTTTTTAGTTGTAGGCAGACAGAATATCTTTATTTTATCTTTATGTGGTGCTGAGGATCGAACCCAGTGCCTCACACGTACTAGGCAAGCACGTTACCACTGCGCCATAACCCCAGCCCCGAAGGGGATAACTCTTGAGACACATTGCTCTGTCACCTAGCTGTTAAATTTTCCTCAAAGCATGTGGCCTTGCCCATGACCCATGCATAGGGACCCAGGCTGGTGGAATCCTGGCTTGGTCAGGGCAGGAGTCCCAAGTCATCAAAACACTTTCCTCATTTTAATCTTTTGGAGAAGGCACTGGTGACTGACATAAAAGACCAGAGGTACAGAAAATCCAGAGTCAGGACAGGATATTGAAAATTAGGATAGGGGCTGGGGTTATGGCTCAGTGGTAGAGCGCTCGCCTAGCACGCGTAAGGCACTGGGTTTAATCCTCAGCACCACATAAAAATAAAAAAGATATTCTGTCCACCTACAACTAAAAAAATAAATATTAAAAAAGAAAGAAAGAAAAGAAAAGAAAATTAGGATAGTCATGCCAACTCTACAAATTGATCTTGAGAGAGGAGGAAAGCAAAAATTCACTTTCTCCCTATGCTTCAGATGGGAGAATTATGGTACATTGAATGTCACTGCTTGCCCAGAGACTCAGTCTCAGATCCACCCCCTAGAGTCTTTTGCACCCCAAAACAACCTGGGTTGGGTTCAATCTCCAATACAAAAAAAAAAAAAAGAAGAAGTAAAGCTGGGCATGGTGGCACACGCCTGTAATCCCAGCACTTTGGGAGGCTGAGACAGGAGAATCACAAGTTCAAAGCCAGCCTCAGCAACGGCAAGGTGCTAAGCAACTCAGTGAGACCCTGACTCTACAAAAAACACAAAATAGGGTTGGGGATGTGGCTCAGTGGTCGAGTGCCCCTGAGTTCAACCCTCCAGTACCAAAAAAAAAAAGTGAGACCAGGGGACCAACCATGGGGCAAGAGCCCCTAATCTGGACTGGATAACCCATGAGAACTTGCCTCTGGCTCAAACCTTACTTTCCCCATAAAATGCTACACCTAGTTACCTTGAAAGTGGCGGCCACATTGGTGAAGTTTGCGATGCTGCCTCCTATGATGAGGATCTTGCCTAGATTTGGAATAAAGGCCAAAAAATGGTTAGAGAGGTAGACTTGATAATCGTCCCAGAAATCTAACTGAAGGAATTCTCACTCCTCCAAGCAAGGGTCCCCACCTGCATAAGGCTGTATAAGGGAGAAAGCAAGATGGTCTCTCCTATGCTTAATCAGGCTTATTTGCCCAACTCTCCATTACTCTCAATACTGAGCGGTGGTAATCATTCAAATCCACAATCTCTACATCATTCCTAGTTGGCATCCAGAAATCCAGTTTATTTTCTAGATACCTCTGATGGGATGGGAAAATTTAGCACCTCTCTTTCACCTTCTTTCCTTTTCTCATTTAAGGGAAGGGAATGCATATGTACAGTCCCCAAACAGGCATCTGGTAAAAGCACACTGGAAATCACACAGCCCAGGTGATACATAAGGTCACTAAGAACTGAGTTTATGTCAGGGGCAATGGCACATGCCTGTAATCCCAGCAGCTGAGGAGGCTGAAGCAGGAGGATCACAAATTCAAAGCCAGCTTCAGCAACTCAGTGAGACCCTAAACAACTTAGCAAGACCCTGTCTCAAAATAAAATAAAAAGGACTGGAAATGTGGCTCAATGGTTAAATGCCTCTGAGTTCAATCCCTGGTACCAAAAAAAAAAAAATTGTTCCTACTGGGTCATCCCAGGAGAATGAGTGGGGTGTGTACATGTGCGTGGCCAGGCCTTACCATCTGGGTGTTTCTCACGGGTCATGAGGGAGAGAATGGTCTTGGCATAGTCGTAGGTTTGCTGTTCACTGGGGGCACCTGAGTATTCTCCATAGTTGGCCAGCTCGTTGACACCCCCCAGGTCACAGATGGTATCACTGCCAGGGAGACACAAAAGTCAGTGATGGCTTGGGGCAAAGGAAGGTAGTCTAGGACCTGAGAGAACACACTGTCCCCACGCACTGAAGTCAGCCTGTGGAACTGGCACCTCGGACTTCCAACCCTCAATCCCCATGCAAGCCTCACTTGAAGGCCAGCTATGCTCCAGAAAGACTCTCCTGGCCAGTGCACTCTGTGAGCTCAGGAGCACCAGGGCTCTGGGCAGGCAGTGTGGGTAAAACGAACAATAAGCAACTGCCCTGAGGAGGATGAGGCAGGAGGATCACAAGTTCAAACCAGCCTCAGCAATAGCAAGGCACTAAGCAACTCAGTGAGACCCTTGTCTCTAAATAAAAATACAAAACAGGGATGAGGATGTGGCTCAGTGGTTGAATGCCCCTGGGGTTTAATCCTGAGTACGAAGAAAAAAGAAAAAAAAAAAAAGCAACTGCCCAACATAAAGAAACTGCAGAAGTTTCTTTAAAGAAGTCCCCAACAGGCTGCCCAATGGAGAAAACTGTTGCAGTCAGAGAAAGAATACCAGCCAGCCAGAAGGGGATGTGGCAGACCACACTTCTAGAACGTGAAGACATCTACTTTTTAGAGAAAAAAATTGCTAATTACTGAAAATAATTTAGAATATGATCCCAATATTTCTACAAAATAAAAAAGAGCCTGGTGCAGTGGCACAAGCCTGTAATCCCAGCACTTAGGGAGGCTGAGACAGGAAAATTGCAAGTTCAAAGCCAGCCTCAGCAATGGCGAGGCGCTAAGCAACTCAGTGAGACCCTGTCTCTACATAAAACACAAAATAGGGCTGGGGATGTGGCACAGTGGTTGAGTGCCTCTGAGTTCAATCCCTAGTACTGAAGGGAAAAAAAAAAAGTAAATATTTACACAAACATTCAAATGCTGCAAGGACAGACAGTAATGTGTTCACCAAGGTGACTTGGTAGGGATACAAGCAATTTTCACTTGCTAGTTCATTTCCTGTATTGGTTATACTTCTGCATAGGGCATATATCATTAACCATAGGAATTAAAACTTGTAAAAATAGGAATGGTGGCACATGTCTATAATCCCAGCAACTCTGGAGACTGAGGCAGGAGGTTTGCAAGTTCAAGGGCAGCCTCAGGAACTTAGCAAGACCCTGCCTCAAAACAAAAAATAAAAGGGCTGGGGATGTAGCTTGATGGTAAAGCACCAAAGCATGCCTGGGTTTAATCCCCAGTACCAAAAAAGAAAAAATAACATCATTTTGAAGCAAATAAGAAGGTTGCAGGAGACACTGTGCAGGGGGTCCCTCATCAGAGCCTCTCAAAGCTCTCTGAGATGTCACTGCTTTTATCTGCCCTGTGAGTTCCTGGCCCACAAAGGTGAGAAACCAGAGACCACCAAGTCACACAGGAGTGGGTACTGGGTACACTAGGCTGGCAATGCCATCAGTAAACTCTGCTGTCACCTGTACACAACAGAGGCGCCACCTCCAGCCACCATGGTCCAGATCCTCCCTTTGGGGTTCAGCAAGGTCAGCTTCAGGCTCGCCCCACTTTTGGCATCCAGGTCTGCAATGTAGGCTTCCTAGGGACCAGAGGGCAACAGGAGGGTCTTTGGGGTGCCCCCTTCACAAAGTCCCAGATTCCAGGACCACTCCCCTTTCCCTGAAGACACATCAAGAGGTCAATCACCTTAATGGGGTGGGGGAAGAAGAGACTGTGAGGACCACAGACACGTGGGACAAACATGATGGTACCATCAAATACCAAGACCACCCACAGCCACAGTCACCACCTGGAGACAAATTTCCCAAACTTCCAGAACTTCATTAGGTCACTTTACTTCTACCGCATCCCCACACACATCTGCCCTCTTGGTACACACGACCCTCCTCCCTCCCCGGCCCTACCTCTTCTTCCAGCCTGGGTGGCTTTAAAAGGCCTGACCCTGCTGGGAGGACTCAGAGGATGGGGTGGGAGGCAGCAATTAAAATTCCCAGGTAGAGTGGTGTGAGAACTACTCTCCCTTCCTGATGGGATCAGGGGGAGCCACTTGGAATTAAAGAGAAGCAACAAATCAAGTTAAGAGCCCAGGGAGGTTGATTGAGAATGAAGTCTAAAAGGATTTCTGGCTGGGATTCAGAGGCTTGGCTGACTCCCACCCTCACCCCACTGGGATTTTAAGAAAATTAAATGGTTCTCCGTCTTCCTTTCCCTGCCAAATACACAGCCTAGGAGGGGGCCCAATGCTCGCATCTGAGATTAGTCACTCGCTCCCTGTCCCCATCACTCTCCATCTCCTCTTCAAACCCGCCTCACCTCTGGATATGCCTCGCGCCCGAAGGGAGGAGGAAACTCTATATCACCCCATTTCACTTTGCAGATGTAGTCCGCGGTGGCATCTACCTTGGCTGCCAAGTCAAGGACATACACACCATCCTTGGTCACCACTGCAAGAAATGGAGAGGGAATTAGATACCGACTCTAGTCCAAACCCCTCCACCAGACTCCCAAACACCCCGCCATGGGATCCTTCAAAGGCCTAGGAACTCCCTAAGCACCTGGAGACTCAGCTTTCCCCTATTAAAGGAAAGACAAATTCTCCAAGACCATTCCCTAGTCCCTGACCTTTCAGTATTAGGACGTGGAGGTCTGTACTCATTGCCATGGCACTTTTTTAGACATCTTGGTAACATGCTATACTCCCTGCTTTAAATATGTAGCCATTTGCCCCTCCATGGTCCTGCCATTAAAAAAAAAAAAAGGTGGTAGCTCAGTGGTGAAGCATGTGCTTAGCTTGTACCAGGCCCTCGATTCCATTCAAAACACCAAAATAAATAAATTTTAAAATTTAGGAATAAAAAATGAAAATGTGTTCAAGACACATTATTGTCAGAATACCAGCCCAGGTGTGTAGCTCTGGGATTCCTGGGGTCCTGCTAGGGAGAAGCCTCAATGTGAGGTAGTATGGGAAGCCATGGGCACACTGGGTCCCCAACCAGCATGATTCATTTACTGCTGCCTCACTGAACATCCATCTTCCTTTCCCCCAAGGCCATTTAGCTAATTAAGTTAGCACATGGCCATCTGGCCCATTAGAGGGACTGCATCCTCAGCTGGAATCTGATTTAATTTCTCAGCCTCCTGGACTTTGCACTGGGAGGCCCTGGCCAGAAAGAGCCCACACCACTCTCCCACACCACCTGTCTCCTTTACAGCTAGAAAGACCTGCAGCAAGCTCTTCCCAGTGTTGGGGTCAATGATTGACCAACTCCCAGAGAGGGAGTGGCAGGTGGGGCCTCCAAGTACACCAAGGAAAGAAGGGCCTGATGATCAGACAAGAGCCTAGGAAGCCTAACCCACCGGCAGGAAAAGCAACCCAGCAGAGTCAGATCAAAACCAGGACTTCCCCATCACAGGGCAAATTAAGGCCCAAGGAAGAAGTTGGAATCCGCTAAAAGAGGAATGATCAGTTTTCTGAGAGCTTAGAAACAGTAGTCACCCCCAAATGAGTTTGAAAATCCCTCCCCACCTGCACACCAGTTGTGCACAGCTCTACAGCAAGAAGGGGTCTGGCTCTCTGAACACCAAAGCCAGACTTACTACAGGCACCAGGACCCGGTTATAACTGACCCTTGCCCCATCCCACCCAAGCAGGGTCTATTACCAAGAGGGTTGATCTCCAGGTAGGTGAAGTACAGGTCTTCGTAGAAATTGAACAGGCCAGAGATGAAACTGGCCAGAATTCTAGAGGGGAGAGGGAGAGAGGGACAGTCAACCTATCAAAGAGCAGACTCAGCAGCCCCTTGCCCTCAACCTCCACAGCAATCTCTCACTAACACTGACAGCCCCACTTCCTGACATCTACCCTGCTGACCCCTAGCTCTCCTCTGCAAACCCTGCTCCCCGGATGTCACTCTTCAGCCACTGAGGCGGAAAGGAGCTGTCAGACATGGAACTGGGGGAGGAAGCGCCAGACAGACAGGGCAGGGAGGTGAGGGATGCTGACAGCACAGTGCAGTGTGACTTGGGCAGCACTCCACCCCCACACACACACGGTGCCCTTCCCAGCCAGCCAGGCCCACTCTGCTTCCTCTGGTCTGTGCCCAGAGCCCATCAGTCTCCCCATCACTCAACTCTTTTTTGTCTTCAGGGGCATGGACCAATAGGTGTTGCTTGATGTCCTCAGGATTCAGCCTCTCGTCCACACCAACAAGGAGCTTCTGGGCTTTGGCATCCACATCACCCACGTCCACGCCCCCCTCGTGGTGGAACAGGACATAGTCCCCTTCCCGGGTAGCATAGATGCAGACATAAAACTCCTCCACCTTGTAAATAAAAACAACACGGAGTGGGGAGAGTTGAACTCATTTCTAAACCCAGCAGAAAACATTCACCCAGAAAAGGCCTGTTCACCATCTTCCCCTTGGGGACAAGGAGGAGAGTAGAGGTCATGGCTCTACTCTCCATGGCTGAGCCAATGTGACTCCATCTAGGGGAAGGGGACATGTCTTTAAGTCCCTCATATGCCCTAACTCTGCCCACTAAGCCCTTTCCTTCACCTCTGGACTTCCCGCTCAGACTCAGGTCTGTAGTACCCTCCCATCCACAGTGTAGCTCCAGTGCCCTGGTCCCACTGGCTTTTCTCCATCAGTTTTACTTCTCCTTTCATCATTTTAAGGTGGACAAACACCTTAAAATGGAAAGACCCAGCTTGGAACTGCCTCACATACCTGACTGTGTGGGACAAAGGGTTCAATCAGAAAGTTCTTGAGGAAGCCTCTGGCCTTGCCAACCTATGGAGAAATTGAGGGAGATGAAGCTCAGAGGGACAGCACACTTGGCTCCCCAGGGAAGGAGATGGGGCCCAAGCACTATCACCACGACACCCAGAAAGGAGATTTTTCCAGAAGCCAGGGCAATGGGGCCACAGATTCCCAAGTTCAAGAAGCCCTTGAGATATCCTCTTTTACCTCCTTGCCCTGGCCCAGCTGCACATGGACACACACTGACTTCGCATTTGCTTTCTGCCTCCTCTGGCAGCTCAATGTTGCCCCACCCCAGAAGGCAGATCAGGATTCATGTCCTGCCCTACCATACCACAAATTCAATAGTAAATCAAGGCCATCCCAGAGCTCAAGCGGAGAGATAGGCACTTGGGAAGGACAGGGGATGAGCACTCTGCTTTGTATGCCTTGAACGTAGGCACAGTGACCTGGTCTGAGGACATGAGGCCCAGAGAAGAGCCAGAGCTTGATGGGGAAAATTTCTCCACACAGTTTACTGGCTGAGGGCAACAGGCCTGCAGAGCTAATCAGTATAAGTGGGTCCCTGGCGGCAGCCAAGGCGAGACAATCCTCATCCCAGTATGTCCTAAACCCCCCACCCGGCCTGTGCGTCACTGCTGAGTCAGGGACCAGACAGTGATCCATCAGAGGTAATGAGCCGCTCCTGTCGGGTGCCATGCTGCTGCCAGCTCATATGTCCCCGATATCCCCCTCCCAACAGCCAGTTGAGGAAAAGGGAGCTCCCTGAGGACACTGTTCAACCCTCAGCCCCACCATCCTCTCCTCAGAGGCCTGGGAACTCAAAAATCAGATGTTTTTGTCACAAGGCCCATGTGCAACTTCAAGGATCCTTCTTTACCCACCAAGATCAGAAACTGGAAGGTTAACATTAAGAGCTATGTTGTGAAGCCCAATAAGGAAAACATCTCCATTGCTACCTCATTTCCTATTTCCAGCCCTCATCCCTGGCCCACACTTACCCCAGATGATTATCAAGCTCTTCAAACCTGTGTGCAAAGCCAGGTGCAACAGCATTCCCAAGCTAAGCCAAGCCTCAGCCCCACACCCTCCCTTAGTTCTCCACTCCCTTGAAGAGTAAGAAAAAACACACTTGTTACTGAGCACCCCTTCACCTTCTTAAACCATATTTCACTCTAGCTCTCTCATCTACACAGTTGAAATTAATCACTGAGCTGGGAGAAGAATTAAATTTGCTCTTTCAGCATTATTAACAGTCTCATCCAAGGGTTATGGCCCAGTACATCTCTCTGCCTAAATGATTCTACACCTCCTATTTTCATCTTATCATCTATCCTTTTTGGTAAGCATGTCATCATAAGCAGTTACCATAACCCTTTGAAAATTGGAAAGAACAGAGTTCCCAGAATGGGCCTCAAGAGTCTCATTTCATGATCACTGTTAAAGAAACACACCATTCCCACTAGCTCTCCAGTTCTACCCTTGCAGTACATCTTGTCTGAATCAGTAACAAAAAGAGTTCAGATTCCCCTATAGGGAAGTTAGAAATAAGCACAAAAGCTGGGCGCGGTGGCTCATGCTTGTAATCCCAGCACTTCGGGAGGCTGAGACAGAAGAATCAATAGTTCAAAGCCAGCCTCATCAACAGTGAGGCGCTAAGCAACTCAGTGAGACCCTGTCTCTACATAAAACACAAATAGGGCTGGGGATGTGGCTCAGTGGTTGAGTACCCCGAGTTCAATCCCTGGCGCCAAAAATAAAAAATAAAGAAATAAGCACAAAGACTGGCCCTGCTGCCCAAGGCCCCAGGGCAGGGCAGCTCACAAACTCCCACCTGCCCTGGCTGCCATGACTAGCTGTGGAGGTAAGCCAGAGTTGCTGCTCTGGATGTGACCATGTTGCTTCCATTACCATAGCACCTCCACCCTGACCCTACACCTGGACTTACCGTGGCCTCATGTCCCAGTCGTGGCTTTAGCCAAGACCTAACTCCATCCAGAGAGAGGTTGACCCCTACTAGGCCAAGCTTTCCACGTCGTTTGATCAGCTGGTCTGGCTTGACTACCAAGCTCTGGAAAGAGAGGAGTTGGTATTCAGAATAAGGAGAGGGTAGTATAAGAGGTAACAGTTTGGAAACCCAAAGCAACTTGGGTGACTTCCAATTCATTACGCTCCCAAAGTTTATCCCTTTGTCTATTGGGGTCAGCTTCCCCCACCTACCCCAGCCTAATGTCTCTTTTTTTGTACTGGGGGTTAAACCTAGGGGCACCTAAGCACTGAGCCACATGCCTAGCCCTTTTTGTCTTTTATTTAGAGACAGGGTCTCGCTAAGTTGCTTAGGGCCTCACTAAGCTTCTAAGGCTGGCTTTGAACTTGTGATCCCCTGTCTCAGCCTCCCGAAGTGCTGGGATTACAGACGTGCACCAACACACTAGGCTAAGTTGTTTTTTTTTTGACGAACAGGAGTCTAGAGCTATCCATACCCAGGATTGAGCCTGGCAGAGTATGTGCTCAGTAGATACCTGCGAAATGAGTGATTCCCTGCCCTCTCCATGGATGTATAAGCTTCTTTATCCAACTGTAAACTCCTCAGAATATGGACTTAGCAAAGACCTGGGGTGACAAGGTCCTTACTTTTGAGGTAATCTTGTCAAACCCCCATCTACTATAAGGCCAAACAGGCAGCACCTAGCTCAGTTGCTAGGAAATCTGCTACCCCCAAGCTGCTTCATAGAGGTAGGAAACATCCACCATGGGTCATAGTCCTGCTCTCTAGGCCCTGCCAAATAAGTGAGTTTCCCAAAGCCTTCCCAATGATGGTCCCATAGGGATCCAAAGACAGGCGCTTATATTCAAGACTGACCCCTAGGGTCCTGACCGTCAGCCATTCTTCTCAAAGTACAGGATCACATTTCCTAATTACCCTGAAACATTACTAATATGCTCCACTTGGAGAAAGGAATAGGAATAGCATACACCTATTTTTTACTGAGCATCTACCAAGTGTCTGGCAGCACACTAAATGCTTTCTGGATGTTGCTGCTAATCCTTATAGCCAGCATGTTATCCCTATGTGACAGATGGAGAACCTGAAATTCAGAGATGTAAAATGAAATGGCTTGCTGCAGGCCACAATATAATAAATCTCTCGAAGAGCTGGGATCTGAACGCCAGTTTGGCTAGTTCCAAGCCCATGCCAAGGTACCTCCATATGCAGGGTTCAGAGCAAAATCAAGACCCTACTCAGCCCCCTATAGATATGATGCAGGAAACCTGCAATCTCATGACCCCCTTGGGACATCTCCCACAAATCAATGGCTTTCTCCTCCCAGACTGTGGGCCTGAAAGAAGGGCTCAGCGTGGAAACAGGGCTCACCTGGCTGAGCAGCCAGGGGTGGTCCTGCAGCAGGCGGGCCCAGTCTGTATCAGGGGTGACCCTGGCATACTTGAACCGGTTCTGGATGGCTGAGGTGGTGCAGATGTACTTGTAAAGGAGTTCTTTGCCCGTCTGCTCTGAAATCGCCTTGGCTGACATGGCTGCAGAGGCACTTGCTCTACCTGTTGGGGTGAGAGGAGCTGGTCAGTGGGAGCAAGGAAGTGGAGGTACCATCTATCCCAGCAGGACAGACCCACTTTCAGTTGCCCCACCAATAAAACTAAATTTCAGCTTTTCTTAAGAAGGAGGAAAAGGACTGCCCTAGTAGGAGGGAGGGAGATCTCAAATGGCAGCTCCTCCATCAGAGGACCTGAAAATAATGGGTGAAGGAAAATGAAGGTAGCAATGCCCTTGCCCTCAACTCTGCCCTACTGCTCTAGACCAAACCAGCTCAGCCACAGCCACATTCATCCCGGAGCAAAGGGTATCTCAAGGGGGAGGCCAGGAATAGCAAGGGTTTGATCCAAATCTGAGTGCTGGTCCCAAGATGGGCACATAGTCACTGAAACTCACCCTCTGGGTATCTGGGCTGAGGAGCACAGCTGGAAATGCACAAGGCTAGCCTTGCTCTCCCTTCAGGTTTATCTCCCCCACACCCCAACTCACTCATACATACCACCAGGCCATAGGCCAGACCAGCAAGTTTACTTGAACTTCAAGTAGAATCACACCCAAGACCCTGGTTGGGGAAGTCAGAGCGGGGGCAAAAAGCCCAGGACACTGGACTCCTACCCCTGAGTACAGAGCAGACACAGGGTGGGGAACTATGACTTTCAGTACATCCCACTCGCCCCACTGAGTCATCCCATTACTAATTCAGAGCAAAACCCACTAAACAAAACAGAGGCCTCTCTGGGGACCACCCTGTACTGATCACTTCCAACTGAGCCAGAGCCAGGAAGGAGGCAGAAACCATCCTTGGATCCTCCATCACATGTGTAAAGAGACTCACCTTAGAAGCTAAGGTTAAGTCGGTGATAGAGCACTTGCCTTGGACTCGGTCCCTAACACTGAAGGGTAGAAGGAAGGCGCAAGAAGGAGGGGAAGTGGGGGAACTCATGTTACATCTTACAGGAGCCTCAGTGTACACAGAGACCATAACCCATTTCTTAGTTGAGGAATAAAAGCTCTGATGGATTAAGAGAATTTGCCCAAGAAGCCCAACTAACAAGCAGAACTCAAACCCATATCTTCTACAGCCATGTCCCCAGAAAAATCCAGTGGCTCAAGAGAAAAGAGCACTTTTCAAAGACAAGGCCTGTGTGTCCCTTGGCTTTGAAGAAGGGTCTGTGCTGAGAATTTCCTCATCTCTCCTCCCCACCGCCCTACCAACCTATTTGCCCCTGGATAACTCAAGGAGTTACTTGGGGCAAGAAGGAGGGAAAGGAAACCAAATCATGTATGCCCAAGAGCTTGGCCAGATCAGGACAAGTCACTCCTGTCTCCCACAAAGGCCCAGAACGGAAGTTGTTGAATTAGTTAGGGGAGAAGAAAGTCAAGTACAAATAAAGGAGGGTGGAGTTAAAGAGCTGGCAAGTTTACTCATCCAGGAAGGTTGGTCTCGCTTCCTAGCTCAAGGAAGACCAGAACTCCAGCGCAACTCCCTTCCAACTGGACAGGGATGGAGCTTTAGGTTCTAATCCTAGCTTGGCTATCTCCCTCCACCCGCAGCTAGCCTCTAGCTCAGCACTGTGGGAATATTCAGTTTGGTGTCAGGCCCAAAGTCTGGTAGCTGGGATGTGGCTTGGAATCGTTCCCTGTACTGATCTTCCCCCTGCAATGGCCTGTGACTCCTTTTCAATGAGGTTCTGAAGGAGACACCCCAACCAGTCCCACTGCCCCACGTCCTCCACCCCCACCCACTTCAGTTCCATTTCCCAACCTTCTTGACTCAGACCAGAAAAACTGGTCCTGAAATCAAATGGGTGCACCCCCCTTCCCTTCCCAGAGTGTAATCCAAGGCAAATCAAGCAGAAAGAGTAGTGGGCAGCAGTAGACCACCTTCAGCATTTCAGACATCCACAAGAGTGATCAAAACTCCAGAGGAAGAAAGACCCCAGGCAAGCCTCTCCAGAAGAGAGAAGTACAACAGCCACTGAAGCTGGCACCTCCCAGAGTAGGCACAAAAATCAACTGTGGAAAGGACAAGAGAAAGAAAAGCAACCTTTGGCAGCTAGGTGAAAAAAACAAAACACAATTTTCTTGATGCCCAGATCAAATCTCAGATTCAAGAGCCCATCTCCACATGGTCTTTGGAAAGGGGACAGAAAAGAAGACACAACAGAAAGATATAGGATAGAAAAGATTTGCCAGTTGACCAAAACAAGATTTGCAGCAGGAGCACTCTGGCTTAGAAGGGGAGACTGAAACAAAGAATTTACAGAATAACAGGAAGGAATCTGGTCTCTGCATATTCGCTCATACTGGGTGAGGGGCAACTGGCTCACAAACCCAGACAAGGGGCTTGGTGGAGAGAAATCAAAACTTCATTTGCTCAATGGGGTCTTGAAGTTACTTTAGGGCACTCTGCCACTGAACTATATCCTCATCTCCCCACATACACCCCCCCCCCCTTTTTTTGAGACAATCTCAAAAATTGTTTAGGCTGGCCTTGAACTTGCAATCCCGCTGCCTCAGCCTACTGCATCCCTGGGATTAAAGGCATGCACCACTGCACCCAGCTGAGCAGTGGCTCTTAAGCTTTGAGGTCTCATGCTCTTTGAGAATCTGAAGAAAGTCCAAAAAAAACGGTGCGCAAACCCAACTACGCATATTTTTTTAAGGTGCTCACCTGTGATTATGGCTTGATGGCCTCCAGACCAACCACCAGTTAAGAACTTTTGCTCCTAGTGACAATGGGAAAAAGTGTATACCAATCTGAGTTTGGGGAACCCCCCAAAAGTGTAAGGCCACTTCTCCTAGTAGCTGAATGTGCTGTCAAACTTGTGATAGATGATTTCAGGGCAGAACTTGTACCCCAGGAACTGTTACCTAGTAACAGGTAAATGTATAAACCTTTTTGGGGAAAACATGCCAAAGAAACTGAACACACACACATACACACTCTGAGAGGGACCTTTTCAACTGAATGGGATATTTCCTGCAGACACAGTGACTCACAGCAGCCATATGAGCAGAAGCTACCCACAGGGAAGGCTGAATGAAAAGAGCCTGTTCCCCAGGAAGGTATCTCCGGGACACAGCCAGCAGAGAAAAAAAATCACTGGGGATGCTACACAGGATCTCTCTCCGGGAAAGGCATAAAGCACTCATTTTGAGGTTAATATTTGTATAACTAGGTTTTTTCTTCTTCTTCTTTTTCTTCTTTTTGGGAGGACAGGCAATTCCTAGAGTAAAGGAAAGGGGCAGAATTCTTTTGAGTGCTCCCTGTTGCAGTAAGCAACAGTGTCAAAATCGGAATGGAGACCAGTTTTACCACTTGCCAAGCTGTTCAAGAAGCTAAGAAGTGAAAATACCCCTCTGGGCAGCTGGAATCTACCAGCCCTCCCTCACCTAGAAATCCTAGGTGCTGAGCAGGGTTAGACACAGCAAAGTTAAAGAGTGGAGACAAGAGGTGAATTGGCAGACCAAACTGTATTATGCATTCCTTTTTTCCACCCCTTCCAAAATCCTCTTCCCAGGGAGACCCCCAGAGACCCCCTAATGGCAGAACTCCTTGGTACTGCTCCATATCTGCCAAGGTTGGAGATGTCAGCAGGCGCTGGGGCTGGCCCTCTGCCAGGCTGGACAGGAGGGCGGCGGCAGCATCCTCCGCCCCCCACCACCAGGACCTTGTCTCTCGTCCAGACTCGGGGACAGATCAGGGGTGGAGAGAGGCAATGGCACCCTCACACCCGCCATCTGTCGTGTAGGGGCTGGGCCAGACTGCAGCTCCAAGACCAAGGAGTGCTCCTTCCAGCATTTCCTTGCGGCGCGGCAAGGCCTCGGGCGCCCTGGAACATCCCGGCCCGCGTGGCCCGGCCCGCTCCCTCCACTTCGGCGTGGGGCGTAATCGATTCTCCACAGAACTGAGAGAACAGGCCTGAGTCTGGCTTGCGAGGGGTCCGAGCCGGGCGAGTCGCCACCGCTTTTTCTACTTCTCGCTCCGGTAGCCGGTGAGGGACCCGGATGGGGGCAAAAGTTGGCCCGAAAAAGCCCAAGGAGGCTCCACAGCTGCCGCCGGGTGGAGCAGAGGGGCGCCAGGACGCGGCAAAGGCGTGGAAGGAAAGGAAAAGCAGCAAGGTCGGCGGCAAGCCCTGTGCAAACTCCCAGGAACTGGAATGGAGGGGGAGGGCCGACACGCGGTCACCAGCCGAGTTCCCGGACGAAGGCTAACCTAAAGCTAAGCCCCCCAAAACTTCCAAGCAGGTGCAGGGAGGGCACGTGAGCACCCAGCCAGTGTCGGGGGAGGCGGTTCCGGGTTAGGGGAGGGAAGCAGGAAGCTCCCAGGGGAGTGGTGGTCTCGCCCGCAAAAACCGCCGCTGCACTCACCTCTCAGCGAAAGTCCGAGCGCGGCGCTCCCTCCACAGGCCCAGGTTCACCCCACTATCCCGAGCGGTCCAGCCGCCGGTAGCCGCCCGGGATCCGGCTTTTGTCCCGGCCCAGGCGGGCTTCTCCCCGCCCCCATCGGCTCACGGCGGGAGCGGCCCTGCGATTGGTCACACGCGTTCCCTAGCCTGAGCGCCAGGGCTCCTCCCAATTCGCTGCCGTGGTGGTCCCGCCCTGGGGCGGGGCATGGGGGCTGCTGGGACTTGTAGTCCTGCGAACGCCTCCGCCCCAGGCGGCCTCCGGGCACCGCCTTCTAGGAGCCCGCGGGACTCGGGCGGAGACCGGGGGCGGGGATCGGGGGTGGGGCCTCGGGTGGGGAGATGGGCCGGACTACGACCCGAGTAGAATGTACGCGGCTGGGGGCCGTGGCCTGATCCTTTCAGGGGCTGGGCCGACGGCTGCTGTGGTCGCGTAGTTGAGGGCGGGAGTTGTTGGCTCAAATGGCCGAAGCCCTTCTTTCGGGACCTGACGTTCCCTCTCATGGGAGAAACTGACGTCCTCATCCCAGCCGCCTATAATGGACCCCACCAAATCCAGTGTCTTACACCCGCTGGTTAGGCAGCCAGTGCAGGCTGCGTTCCCCTCCACGTGGCACCTCCCTCCGGCTTAGATCCACCTCATTGAACAGGTGGGGCGAGGCTTCGAACTAGGCTAACAAATCAGACCACCCAAGGTGTAATAGGTCCGGGGAAAGGGTGAACAAGTAGGGATCGGAATATACTAGTCGCAATACATTCCGTGGCTTTCACCTGCTCAACTCAGCGCGGAACCGAGAGTCTAACGGGAGATTCAGGCACAGGGTAGGGGCCATCTCTGCCAGTCTCTTGTTCCCACCCAACCACACTTAAAACACTGGAAATAATAAACTGCCACCTCCCTTCTCCGTTACCTGTGAGAAACAGACCATATTTTCTGAACCAGAAACTGGAACAGCCAGTCTGACCGGTGCTGATGAACTTGCGGGGCAGAAGATTTGAAATCAGACAGTCCTGGAAATCAGGACATGTTCACTGCTCTGAAATTCTAGAGCTTCCTTTCCTGCACTTGTAAATTTTCAGAGCTGCTCCCTGATCCTACCAACTGTCTAGCTCCAGGACGAAAGCCAAAATTATCCCTGACCAACTCAGGTGATGAGGCCAGCCCAGTGTGCATGGAATCAGCAGGCCTATGCCCCTGCCAAGCACCCTGAGTCATAAGCACTCTGCAACAGTGTTGCCACACTCTTATTAACAAATCTTCCCAAGCCCCCCTCTTCCCAAATCCCTTTGAATTCAGGAGTGGAGTAGCTGAACTTGCTACTCATGCCTAAACTGAGGGTTGCCTGATGATGTCACTTATTGGTCCCTTCCCTAGCATTCCTCCTCACTTGCTCTCCTCTCTTGCTCCTAAAATGGGGAAGATGCCCTAAGGGATCTTCTAAGGCTCCAGGATTGAGTTCCACCCCTACAAAGAACCTCCCCAATAGTGCAAACTAGTTTTTGTTTTGTTTTTGGTGGTGTTAGGGATGGAACTCAGGGCCTTGTGCCTGCTAGGCAGGTGCTCTACCACTGAGCTATACCCTCAAACCCAATAGAATAAATCTGTCAAGGACTACCTCTCCTTAGTGGGGAGGGGGATGTGTGTGTGTGTGTGTGTCCATCCTATGAAGGTAGTCCAATTCTAGCCTTGGGGAGCAGCAACTTGGTCTTTGTGGGCTAAACCAGAAGACAATAGTTAGGAGTAATCACCTGTGACTCAATTATCCCTTTGGTTGGAAAGATACACTGCTGGGAGCTTGTGCTGCATGCCTGTAATCCCAGCTACTTGGGAGGTGGAGGATGGCAAGTTTGAGGCCATCTTGGACAATCAGCACGACCCTGTCTCAAAATAAAAACTAAAGCCAGGCGCAATGGTGCACACCTGTAATCATAGCACTTTGGGAGGCTGAGACCAGAGAATCGCGAGTTCAAAGCCAGCTTCAGCAATGGCGAGGTGCTAAGCAACTCAGTGAGACCCTGTCTCTACATAAAACACAAAATAGGGCTGGGGATGTGGCTCAGTGGTCGAGTGCCCCTGAGTTCCATCCCCGGTACCAAATAAATAATAAAAAAATAAAAAGACTTAAGGATGTGGCTCAGTAGTAGAGCACCCCTGGCACCACCAAAAAACACTGATAGGGAACCAGACATCCAAGTGGAAAATAAACTATGACACTATAATGGACTCTTTGTATGTCAGTTTGGCAATGTCAATAAAAAATGTTAAATGCACTTGCCCTTTGCTCCAGGATTTCCATTTCTAACAATTTATTCTTCAGGTATGCTTGCATATGTTCCTAAAGATAGGGATATTTGTGTTGCCTATACTAGTATGTCACTATCACTTTGAATATAGCCCAGCATGTAGTTAAGTGTTTAATTAATATTTGCTGACTGATTAAGGCCTCTCTCTTGGTGTTACCAGGCCCAAGCTTGACTAGTCCTGGGCAGGGGCAATAGGAAAGTAACTATTTAGAGAATAAGAATGTAGAGGTGCTGGCCTGAGGGACCATGAGCCAACCACTGAGGTTTTCAAGTTCTCCCAGTGGTCCCATTTCAAGCCTCTACCCTTAACCACTAGCTCCCTCCAGGGTAGATTTTCATTACCCTATAAAGCCACCACAGAGGTTTCTCTGGCCTGAATTAATCAAGCCGGGCCCCATCTTCTTATTGTTCTATATGTAACTTAAAAGCTGTAAATATTTTCCTTTTCCCATTTGAATCACCTCCCTCCTCTTCTGGACTAAACTGGAGGACAGGTCCTTCTTCCTACATGTAGAATGTTATAGACATCATCTCCACCCCTGGGGTTTGGGGCACCATGTCTCAGTTCAAAAGCCTTAGACTGATTAGTGACTTCCTTCTAGATTTTATTCTATTATAACTAATATTTATTGAGGAGCTACTATGTGAAAGGCATGAGTTCTAGCACTCAGTTCTCTCAGCAACTGTTTGAGCTAAGTGTTATCATGGCCCTTGTTATGATCCCCTGACTCCATGTCCCTATCCCTGACCCCTACAACCTACCACAGGTGAGAAGGAAAGAAAGAAGATTCTATTCAGTGGGTCTCCCCCATTTGACTGTAACTCAAAGCCCAGGAGTGAGCCTGGCTCATTTTGGTATCCCCAGTTCCTAGCATGGAACTAGGCACATATTAGGCACTCACTGTATGCAAGACTGAATAAATGCTGGAATGAATGTGTAAATGAAAAAAGAAAGTATAGGGGAACAGGAGGGAGGAAGAAG
>PVHX01008021.1:0-76559 GCA_004024805.1 Geosciurus inauris
AAAAAAAAAATTAATACAATTATTTTGGAAAGTAATATGGATATTCCTCAAAAGGCTAGGGATGGAACTACCATATGACTCCTACATATGCTTTCTTTTGCATTTTTTTCATTTCTAACAAAAAGTAATACTGGTACATGTTTTGTTTAATATTTTTTAAAAATATTTTTTAGTTGTAGATGGACACAATATCTTTATTGATTTATTTTTATGTGGTGCTGAGGATCGAATCCAGTGCCTCACGCATGCGAGGCAAGCGCTCTACCACTGAGCCACAATCCCAGCCCGTTTTGTTTAATATTTATTTCCTCTTTTTTTTTTCCAGAGGCACAGACAGATTCACTTAGGAAAGTGGACACACAGTCAGGAGAGAATGTAGGCTATCTCAAGGGAAAGACATTTTGGGGGACAAAGTAGGAAATATTCATTTACAGGAGAATGCTGGCCATCTTGAAAGGGAGAAGTTTTGGAGGTAAAGCAAGGATTATACATTTAAGGGAGAATGGAAGTCATCTCCAGAGAAAGAGACAGCTTCATTTCCTCTTTTTCAAGTGCTTTGTCCATTTAACTACTGTGGTTGATGCTCTTCTTGAACAACTATTCCTTAATATGTCTAATTGAGTCATCATGGGGAGTTGGTCTCTAATAAGGAGAGATTCAGAGGCCAATTGTTTGCTCCACAAAGGGCTCCTCATTGCTCTACTAGACCCAGTTCCTCATTAGCCCAGGGTCTTTCCAGTAATTAAATCTTGTTCCAGCATTGTCTTTCCATCCTAACGCACCTGTGGCATTTTCCCTAGGGCCTGAACTCTAAAGACAGGCTAAGGAAAAGCCTTGAACACATGCTCATTTCCCTTTCTTCTTGCTCTTTGTGTCTGTTCTCTGATCTTCACAAAAGTGTAAGGCTCCTTTTCCATCCTGGAGGAGCCTGCTCCAGATGATAAGTCCACAGTATGCTCACAGGGGAATTTTGGATCCAGAAGACCCCCATTTAGAGATCATAAAGCTCCAACTGAAAAGAAACCATCACGGGGCTGGGATTATGGCGCAGTGGTAGCGTGCTCGCCTAGCACGCATAAGGCACTGGGTTCGATCCTCAGCACCACATAAAAATAAAAAATAAAGATATTCTGTCACCTACAATTAAAAAAAAAATAAACATTTAAAAAAAAAAAAGAAAGAAACCATCACTACTTTTTCCTACTAGGGTAATGTTTATTAAAATATGCAGGATGCCATAACTCGCAGTTCTGTCTAGATAAGCTGGAAATGAGATGACATGCAAGCTACCCAAATAAGGGCTTCCTAGCTCAGGGTTTGAGCTCTGTCAGTGTGCAGGAAGAGAATCAGGCTCAGAGAACATACTCACGGTAACCAAATTCATAGGAGCCTAAACCTTCATAAAGGATTTCTGAAAGTTTTGTTTGTGATGGTCATGCCCTGAGAGATGAGGAAAGGAGTCCAAATGTTAGTCTGCTTACATGGGAAAGGATTGAAAACCCTCTAAGAGGACTCCTGAAGCTACAGGTGACCCCTTGGCATTTCCTTCCCAATACACAACTGAAAATGTTGGTCCAGGAACAGTTGGTTCAGGAGGGGCCCCTGGCAGCACTTCCAGAAAACTTCAGCCTGAGGGAGAACACTGTTGGGAAAAGAACGGCAATTAGGAATAATGAGATTGTTGGTGCCATTGCTTACCCTTTTGTCTACTAGTGCCCAATAAATAAGCACCCCTCCCCCTCTTATTAATGGCCTCTCATTTGGAGGGCTCTGTTTAATTGTCTCTAGCGGATGGATTAAGAAGGATTAGAATTTCTTCTATCTTTAATTCTCCTGTCTCATTTGGGAGCCATTCAGAGCAAAACATGCGGATTTATTAGTAAATATTCTCTTTGATGAGAATGTTCTTATCTGCTGAGACGCGAAATAAAAATGATAGTGGTCTAGCCCTGAAGAGCACTGGGAAGCTTGAGACTCAGCTTTATTGGATGTTAGCCAGAAACACTAAGCCATCAGAGTAAAGAGAATCTATTCAAGTAGACATGGTCAGTTATTTACTTAGAATGAACAAAACTCTTATTTCTAAGTAAAATAGAAATTACACATGAGATTATTTCACTATAAGGTCCATTAACAATACTTGCAGACTTCACAAGATAATTGAATTATATGCTTGCTGGTTACCCCCAGATATATATATATATATATATATATAGTTATATTATGTATATTATATATAATATATATTATATATAATATAACTATAGTCATTGGAAAAAATATATCTTTAGATAAGAAAGAATTGGATGAAAGTACTATAATTTTAATCAATTTATGCAAAAATACCACAATAGGAAAGAAACTTTTGCAGAATACAGCTTGACTCAATTATGCCTTCAATCCAGAAGTCATTAGTTTTACAGTCATTTCTGCCAGAAAATGTCAGTGTACTAGGACTTCATCAAAGAACATAAGTTTCAACTCTGCTGCCAGCACCCATTAAAAGTCTGAGTTGTAGCTCAGTGGTAGAGTGCTTGCCTACCATGTGTGAGGCATTGGGTTTGATTCTCAGCACCACATATAAATAAATAAAGGTCCATTGGCAACTAAAAAAATTTTTTTTAAAAAAAAGTCTATTGTAGCTGGGCATGGTAGCACATACCTGCAAACCCAGTAGCTTGGGAGGCTGAGGCAGGAGGATAGCGAGTTCAAAACTAGCCTCAGCAATTTAGCAAGGCCCTAAGGAACTCAGTGAGACCCTGTTTCTGAATAAAATATTAAAAAGGGCAGGAGATGTGGCTTAATGGTTGAGCATCTTGGGTTCAATCCCTAGTATGCCTCTCCAAAAAAGTCTATTGTTGGGGGGTTGGAGTTATAGCCTATGGTAGAGTGCTTGCCTAGCATGTGTGAAGCACTGGATTCTGTCCTCAGCACTGCATAAAATAAATAAAATAAAGTTATTGTGTTCATCTACAACTTAAAAATTATTTTTAAAGTCTATTGTAGGGCTGGGGATGTAGCTCAATGGTAGAATGCTTGCCTAGCATGTCTGAGGCCCTGGGTTCAATCCCAGGCACCAGAAAAACAAAGAAGAAAAGTCTATTGTAGCTAGGCATGGTGGTGCATGCCTGTAATTCCAGTGACTCTGGAGCTTGAGGCAGGAGAATCAAAAGTTTAAGCACCGCCTGGGCAAATTAATGACACTCTGTCTCAACATAAAAAATAAGAAGTCTTGGGATGTACCTCAGTGATAGAGCACTTGCCTAGCATGCCTGAGGCCCTAGGTTCAATTTCCACTGGCCAAAAAAAAAAAAAAAAAAAAAAAAAAAAAAAAATATATATATATATATATATATATATATTAGTAAACACAGTATATATATATTTATTTATTTATTTTTTAAAAATATATTTTTAGTTGTTGATGGATCTTTATTTTATTCATTTATTATTTATATGTGGTGCTGAGGATCAAATCCAGGGCCTCACGCATGCTAGGCAAGCACTCTACCGCTGAGCTACAGCCCCAGCCCATATATTTATATATATACTAGTGACCAGAAAGTTATGTGTATGTATATATATATGTGTGTGTGTATATGTGTGTGTGTGTATATATATATACACACACATATATATGTAATGTGACTTTCTGGTCAATTCTATGCAGAAAAAGTGTAGATAGCGTCAGATTTAGCAGTAGAACTTAATAGTTTTCTACTTTTTTTTTTAAAAAGGGACACCACCAAAGAGGAGAGCAAAGAAAACTATACCATACCTAAGAGTATAAATTTAAAATTGTAGGCAACAGCTCCATATTTAAATATTGAAAATAAAATAAATCTACTTTCCTGACCAGTTTTGAAGTTATTTTGGTTTAAGGATCAAGAATTATTTGAAAGCGGGGCGCAGTGGCACAAGCCTGTAATCCCAGCACTTAGGGAGGCTGAGACAGGAGAATCGCAAGTTCAAAGCCAGCCTCAGCAACGGCGAGGCACTAAGCAACTTGGTGAGACCCTGTCTCTACATAAAACACAAAATAGGGCTGGAGATGCGGTTCAGTGGTCGAGTACCCCTGAATTCAATCTCCAGTACCAAAAAAAAAAAAAATTATTTGATCCATGGCTGGGGTTGTGGCTCAGTGACAGAGCACTTGCCTTGCATGTGTGAGGCACTGGGTTTTATTTTCAGCGCCACGTATAAATAAATTTAAAAAAAGGTCTATCAACCACTAAAAAAAATATTTTTTTAAACAACCTTTATTTTATTTATTTATGTATGTATTTTGTATGTGGTGCTGAGGATCGAACCCAGTGCCTCACGCGTGAGGGGCAAGCGCTCTACCACTGAGCCATGACCCCAACCCCTAAAAGAATATTTTTAAAAAGAGAATTATTTGATCCTATGTGGTGAGGTTGTTCATTTGCTACATTAATTCTGCCATAACTCATCCTTACAGTTTGAAGTTTTCCAAATTTCTATGAGCAAAATTAAATGCTTGTTTTTCTGTAATTTGTGCATACCTGTGTATATGTTTATGTGTGTAATGGGGTGTGTTGTCTGTATCTGCAATTATTTGGAAAATTTAGGGGCAAATCCCACAATAAACAGAGATCAATTTCATTAATTTTGTTAATACAAACACAATGTGTATCTCAAAATGCAATGGAGAGAAGCTGGGGTAAGCAGGTTGGCCTAGTGCTAACAAGAAATGCAGTTTTACTTTTGAATACTTAATATGTAAGCAATGAGATTCTGGGAACTCAGTTTAAATGACTGCAGCATCTTGGTGACTAGTTCCAGTGTCCTGGAGACCAGCACAGCAGTGTAAGAGAATACTCTGGATTTTCAAAAAGCTTTGTAAGGGTATGAGATTGTATTGTTTGATGTACTTTATAATGTGAAATTTGGATTTTTCAAGTTCTGAATTTATAAAATGATTTGGAAATTTGATGCTGGCATTGAATAGCGAATGCCCGTATATATGTATTTTTTCACGCTTAAGATGGAATCTCACTATATTACCCAGGCTGGTCTCCAACTCCTGGGCTCAAGTGATCTTTTCACCTCAGCCTCCCAAGTAACTGAGACTATAGGCATGTGCCACCACACCTGGCTCACCAATGTGTTTGTAAAGGCTTTGGATATTGTCAAGCTCATTCAGCCAATTAATTCAACTAATATTTATTGATGTTACTACATACTGGGTACCATTTCAGGCACATGGATCAGGTGAGTCAACAAAATGGACAAAAATTCTTGTGGTACTCAGGGAACACAGACGACAGCAATAAGTATACTAAATACACAAAGTAAATAATAGATTGGAAGGTAATGAGTGAAATAGAATTTTAAAAAAACAGAACAGCAAGAAGGATTGAAGAGATGTTGTAAATTTAAATAAGATGATCAAAGTGGGTCTCACTGAGAAGGGACATTTATTTAAAAACACTTGAAAAAAGAGAAGTGATTCAGTCATGTAGCTATTAGAGGAAGAGGCTCTTAAGCAAAGGGAACAACATGTGCAAAGATTCAAGGCAAAAGTGGGTTTGGTGTGTTTGAGAAAGCAAACAGGTGGGGCTGGGATTGTGGCTCAGCAGTAGAGCGCTTGCCTCGCATGCACCACGTACAGAGCAATAAAACAAAGACATTGTGTCCATCTACAACTAAAAATATATTAAAAAAAAAAAAAAAAAAGCAAATAGGCCAGTGGTACTGAAGGGGAAAGAGTTGAAAGGAGAGTGAAGGGAGATGACAGTAGAGTCCCCATTGCCAGATCAGTAGATCCTTATAAGCCATTATAAGGATCCATCAGTTGGGCGCTTTGACATTTTGGGCTAGATAATTCTTTGTTGTGAGTGACTGTCCTATGCACTGCAGGCTGTTGGGTACCATCCTTGGTTTCTTCCCATTTGATGCCAGTAGCATTCTGCCAATGCGACATCCAAAAATGCCTCTAGACATTTTGAATGTTCACTGGAGCAAAATCCTCCTCTCCTCCCACCCTGGTCAAGAACCACTATGCAAGGCACTGTAAGGTCAGAAGTGGAGCAGTGATATCTGGCATATTTTTAAACTACTTTATTGACATGTAATTATTTACTATACAATTCATTTGCAGTGTAAAAGTCAGTTGTTTTTAATATATCTAATTAAGCAAGTAAATCAGCAAAATCTAGGTTTAAACACTGTCATTATGTCACCCGGCTAAAAATCTTGTGCCTGTTAGTAGTGACTTCCCAACTCCATTCTTTTAAGTTTTTCTTTTTCTTTTTCACAGCTCTAGGGATCTACCACTGACTGAGTCACATGCTTGCCCAGGTATGTTTTTACTTGTATTTTTAAATTTAATTATTGGTAAAACTGTTTATGGTAAAAATATGAACAAAGGAACTCATTTCCTCTCATTTACAGGAAATAGGCAAAGATTTTTAAAGCAGGATTGTAGAGAAAGAAATGAGGGGAGCTGGGATTGTAGCTCAGCGGTAGAGCGCTTGTCTCGCATGCGTAAAGCCCTGGGTTCGATCCTCGGCACCACATACAAAGCAATAAAATAAAGACATTGTGTCCATCTACAACTAAAAAAATAAAAAGAGAAAAAAAAAAAAAAGAAAGAAAGAAATGAGGGTAAGCACACCAAGATCTGGAAGCAACACTATTAATGGTGCCATGGCTCAGGGGGATAACCCCCAAAGTGTGAGCCCCAAGTGCGGCAGGGCTTTTACTTTTATACATAAGTAAGTTTTGGCTACATCAAGGCAAGAGAGTTGGTGTAATTCTATTGCAGGTTTTATTCTATATTCCTTACAGGGATGCAAATTTGTCAACAACCTAGGAACTTTCAGCTCATACAGCTTAGGGACTTTTACTGCACTAAGCCTAAAGGGGGATTGTTCTATCCCTGTTGCTTTGTTTCCTGCTTCTGCTACTGTGGTTGTTACAGGTACCTGTGTGTCAGAATGCAAAACCACAGCCTGTCGGCTATTCCACTGCTAAAGTTCCCATTTTGCTCTACCACAGGATCACTTAGTGACCATGTATAGAACAATTCAAAAAGGGAGGTGAAGATAAATGAAAAATCTGATTTACATAGTAAAAATAACATAAACTTAAGATACCTGATAAACTATTGGAGACCTCAATTCGTTGTTAAAGGACTGGGGGATGTATTTCAGCAATAGAGAGCTTGCCTGGTATATGCATGCTTGCCTCGTATATTTTGGATTCAATCCCAGTCACCACACACACACACACACACACACACACACACATCATGCTTTTATTTTTATGTTTTTAATTGGTACATTGTAGTTGTACATAATAGTGGAAACAAATTGTGCTTTAAGACTATTAGTGAGGGGCTGAGGTTGTGGCTCAGTGGTAGAGCACTTGCCTCGCATGTGGGAGGCACTGGGTTCGATCCTCAGCACCACATATAAACAAATGAATAAATAAAGGTCAACCAACAACTAAAAAAAATTTAAAAAAAAAGACTATTAGTGAGATTGCTGGGTCCAGTGGTACACATCTATAATCCTAACTTCTTAGGAGCTGAGGCAGGATTGAAAGTTCAAGGCTAGCCTTGGAAAGTTAGTGAGATCCCGTTTCAAAGTTTTAAAAAGCAAACAATTAGTAAGTTAGTCTAGTCTATAGGCATCCATTTGAGGTGGCACAGGTTTATGAAATGTTTCAATGTTCCTTATTCCACATAATCCTGTTTTTGACTCAGATATAATTGTTAGTGAAATGATTCCATATGTTAGTTCAAGTGTCTCAAAGTTTATCCTATTGAGTCCTTAAGGATATAGTTATGTGCCAAATAACATTTCAGTCATTGTCAGACCACATATATGACAGTGGTTCCCTACGATTACACTGGAGCCCAAAACTTCTTATTGCCTAGTGACACTATAACTGTCATAATAGCATTGGAGTGTAATGCATTACTTATGTGTTTGTGGTGATGCTGACGTAAATAGACCTACTACATTGCCAGTCATATAAAAGTATAGCAGTGTAATTATGAACAATACATGATGCTTGATAATGATAAGAATCCAGGGCTGGGATTGTGGCTCAGCGGTAGAGCGCTTGCCTTGCATGCGTGAGGCACTGGGTTCGATCCTCAGCACCACATAAAAGTAAATAAAGATATTGTGTCCATCTACAACTAAAAAAAAATTTTTTTTTAAAAAGGATCCAGGAAACTATACTTTTTATTCTTGTGTTAGAGTGTACTTCTTCTGTTTATATATTTTAAAAAATATAATTGTAAAACAGCCTCAGGTAGCTCCTTCTGGAGGATTCCAGAAGAAGGCATTGTTACCATAGATGACAGTTCCATGTGTTTTATTGCTCCCAAAGATCTTTCAGTAGGACAAAATGTGGTGGTGGAAGCCAGTGACATTGGTGATCCTGACCCTGTGTGGGCTTAGACTACTGTGTGTGTTAGGTTTCTTTTTGTTTGTTTGTTTTGGTACTGGGGATTTAACTCAGGGGTACTCGACCACTGAGCTACATCCCCAGCTCTTTTTAAATTTTTATTTTGAAACAGAGTCTTGCTAAGTTGCTGAAGCTGGTCTTAAACTTGCAATCCTCTTGCCTCAGCCTTCATATCACCAGGACTACAGGCATGTGCCACTGCTTGTGTTAGTTTATAACAAAAAAGTCTAAAAAGTGAAAACATAAAAGAAGAACATTTCTTTTTTTTTCTTTCTTTCTTTATTTTTTGTACTGGGGATTGAACTCAGGGGCACTCAACCACTGAGCCACATCCCCAGCCCTATTTTGTGTTTTATGTAGAGACAGGGTCTCACTGAGTTGCTTAGTGCCCCGGTGTTGCTGAGGCTGGCTTTGAACTCGCGATTCTCCTGTCTCGGCCTCCCAAAGTGCTAGGATTACAGGTGTACGCCACCGCGCCTGGCTAAAGCAGAACATTTCTGAATCGGAAAAAGCTTCTAAAATAAGAATGTAAAGAAAAAATAATTCTACAGGCATACAATGTATTTGTGTTTTATGTTAACTCTTGCTACAAGAGTCAAAATCTTTTTAGAAAATCATGTTTATGAAGTAGAAAAACTATAGTGAGATAAGTTTTATTATTGAAGAAAGAAAACATTTTATAAACAGTGTAGTTGAAGTGTCTGGTGTTTATAAGGTCTACAGCAGTGTCCAATGGTGTCCTAGCCCTTCATATTCACTCGCCACTCATTCACTGTCCCACCCAGAGCAACTGCTAGTCCTGCAAGCTTCCTTCATGGTGAGTGCCCTGTGCAGGTGTAACATTTTTATCTTTTTTTTTTTTTTTTTTTTTTTTTTTTTTTTTTTTTGTGGTACCATGGATTGAACTCAGGGGTACTCAACCACTGAGCCACATCCCGGACCTATTTTGTGTTTTATGTAGAAACAGGGTCTCACTGAGTTTCTTAACACCTCACCGTTGCTGAGGCTGGCTTTGAAATCACAATCCTCCTGTCTCAGCCTCCCAAAGGGCTGAGATTACAGGCGTGCGCCACCGTGCCCAGCTCCATTTTTATCTTTATACTGTATTTTCACCAAGCCTTTTCTACTTTCATGTTACAATTGCCTACAGTACAGTAACATATGCCATTGTGTTACTAATACCAACAGTATTTGGTCCAGAAGCACAGTGTACAGATTTATATCCCAGGAACAATAGGCTATATACTTAGGTACACAGCAGGCTAAACTATCTAGGTTTGTTTAAGTACATTCTATGATATTCCCACAGTGATGAAATTGCCTAAGGATGTGTTTCTTATAGCATATTCCTACTGATAAGTGATGCATGACTATATTCTTCATGATGTCCTTAGATAAGATTAGTTATGATAAATCTGATGTTACTAGTGTCTTGAATCTACTGTTATGAATATAAGTTGAATAAACTAAGAAAGATAAATCTAAGTCTTATAAGGGTCAATCTTTTACCCAAAGGAAACTAAAAGACAGGGTAAAAATAATGAGGAAAAAACCCTACACACATTTAAATTTGAAAATAAATGTTTGTAAAGCTTTGGACTGCACTATAATGTGTGTGTGTGTGTGTGTAGTGGTAGGGAGTAAATGCAGGGTCTCATGCACTGACTGCTAAACACATGCTCTGACACTGAGTTAAACCCTCAGCTCCAGTATTGTGACTTTTTTCCAGTCTGATCATTTAAATGTATGATTTGGTATAGCCATTTGGCATATGTCCATGTTTGTCAAAGACCTCCAGGAACATACCTATAGTCAAAGTTGTGTGTGGCTTTTTGTTTGTTTGTTTGTTTTTGGTATTGGGGATTGAACTCAGGGGCACTCAACCACTGAGCCACATCTCCAGCGCCCCTCCCCCCGCCTGCCGCTTTTTTTTTTTTTGTATTTTATTTAGAGACAGGCTCTCACGAAGTTGCTTAGCTCCTCATTGTTGCTGAGGCTGACTTTGAACTCGTGATCCTCCCGCCTCAGCCTCCCGAGATGTTGTGATTACAGGCGTCAAAGTTGTGTTCATTGGCTCATTGCAGTGAAGGAGACAGTAAACTATTAGGTCCAAGGGATATCTCAGAAGGTGTCATAAAGGACATGTAGAGTTTGGTTTTGGGTGTGGTGGTTTAGGGGAGGATTTAAGGAGGCAGGGCTCTGCTTTGAATTGGATGCTTTCAAGAAGCAGGAGTAACTCTGGGTATTTTTTTAAATTTTTAAATTTCATTTATGACTTTGTGTCTTTTTTTGTTCTTTTTGCGGTATTGGAGATTGAGTCCAGGTTTACCACTGAGCTATACCCCTGGTCCTTTTTATTTCTTGTTTTGAGACAGGGTCTTGCTAAGATGCTAAGGCTGTCCTCAAACTTGCTATCCTCCTGCCTCAGCCTCCTGAGTCACAAGGATTATAGGTGTGTGACACCCAGGACAGCATGACTTTGTATTTTAATGTTTTATTGAGAAGACAGGAGGAACAAAGCAGGGTTAAAGCTGTCCTTGATAAATAACAGTAATCACTTATATTATCCCGAAAAGAAAAAGTAGGGCATATTTAGTTTAGTTTCTGTGGCTTAGATCATGTTCTTGTTTTTGTCTATTCAGATATGATTATGGAATAGTCTTTTTTTTAAAATTTTTTTGTAGATGGACACAATGTCTTTATTTTATTGCTCTGTATGTGGTGCTGAGGATCGAACCCAGGGCCTCACGCATGCGAGGCAAGCGCTCTACCGCTGAGCCACAATCCCAGCCCCTGGAATAGTCTTATTTTGTCTAATAGTCTTATTTGTCTACCTCCATCATTACCAGAGTGGCAGCCTTAGCTGATGTTTATGTTCTGTAATTTTTTTTTTATATCCAACAAGAGAATCCCATTGCTGAGTTGTACATACCAGGCCATCTCCTAGCTATGCTATGCCCCAGGGTGAATGCCAAGATAGCTCCAGATATCAGAATATTTCTTTTTTTTTTTTTTGGTACTGGAGATTGAACCACTGAGCCACATCCTCAGCCCTATTTTGTGTTTTATGTAGAGACAGGGTCTCACTGAGTTGCTTAGCGCCTCGCCGTTGCTGAGGCTGGCTTTGAACTCGCGATTCTCCTGTCTCAGCTTCCCTAAGTGCTGGGATTACAGGCTTGCACCATTACGCCCGCCTGATATCAGGGTATTCTTGTTTTTCCATATGATATTAAGGTGTACATGGTATAATAAACCATGTATTAAAAAATTAAAAAGCTAACGGCATGGTGGTGCACACCTATAATCCCCACGGCTCTGGAGACTGAGGCTGAAGGAACACAAATTCAAATCCAGCCTCAGCAATTTAGCGAGGCCTTATGCAACTTAGTGAGACCTTGTCTCAAAATAAAAAATAAAGGGGTTGGGGTTGTAGCTCAGCGGCAGAGCATTTGCCTTGCATGCATGAGGCACTGGGTTCGATCCTCAGCACCACATACAAAATGCATAAATAAATAATAAAATAAAGGTTTTAAAATAAAATAAAAAATAAAAAGGTGAAGTGACTCAGTGATTAAGTGCTTCTGGGTTCAATTCCTGGTACCAAAAAAATAAAAGTAAAAAGCTGCCAGGCATGGCGGTGCACACCTGTAATCCTAGCAAATTGGAAGGCTGATAGAGGATCACCCAGGAGGAGGCCATCCTGGTTAACTTAATGAGACCCTGTCTTAAAGTAAAAACTGAGAAGGGTTGAGGATATAGGTCAGTGGTAGAAAGCTTGCCTAGCATTCACAAGGCTCTGAGTTCAATCTGTAATACTGCAAGATAAAATAATATTAAAAAAAGTTGGTGGGGCTGGGATTATGGCACAGTGGTAGCGTGCTCACCTAGCATGCATAAGGTACTGGGTTCGATCCTCAGCACCATATAAAAATAAAATAAAGATATTCTGTCACCTACAACTAAAAAATAAACATTTTTTTAAAAGTTGGTAACGTAGATAAAAAAGTAAATAAGTATGTTGGAAAATTTAAGTACTGTGGGAAAAATAGAGTAGGATATGGGGAATCAGGAATGTTGGAGAGTGTGGATTGCAGTGTTAAATTATTAGAATTTTTAAGTAGAAGTTTTCTTTTTTTCTTTTTTCTTTTCTTTTCTTTTAGAAGAGGGGGTCTTGCTATGTGGCCCAGGCTGGCCCCAAACTCTTGGGCTTAGCAATTCTCTGTGTCTGGCTGAATTTTTATTTTTATTTAGAATTGTTTATTTTATTTTAAAGTAAAAGTAATGAGGTTAAGATTAAATTGAACTCAATACTCTGAAATGCTTCTATTCTCCAGTGAAATGATTAGTGTTTCTTTCGTTTCTTTTTTTTTTGGCACTGCTGATACCAACAAATCACTGAGAATGATACAAATTAGCAATGCTTCCCAAATACTTCATATTATCCTTCACTGAAAAGAACTAGGGCTTTTTTTTTTTTTTTTTTGGTACTGAGGATTGAACTCAGGGATACTCGACCACTGAGCGACATCCCCAGCCCTATTTTGTGTTTTGTGTAGAGACAGGGTCTCACTGAGTTGCTTGGTACCTCGCCATTACTGAGGCTGGCTTTGAATTCGCGATTCTCCTGTCTCAGCTTCCCAAAGTGCTAGGATTACAGGGGTGAGCCACTGCACCCGGCTGAACTAGGGCTTCTTAGAGAGCAGCCAGTGCCAAATCTCTAGGCAGAGAAACTCCTGGTACATCTTATTACTGATGAGAAACATCAATGCTTTGGGTATTTCAGATATGGTGTTGGAGGAGACACACAGGACAGTTTGGGAAGATAGTTTCATACTCAGGAACAGTCAATCTATGAGAAGTTGAATACTGCTGAGTGTAGTGGAGCATGCCTATAATCCTAGAGATTCAGGAGGCTGAGGCAGGAGGATCAGAAGTTTGAGGCCGGGGCTGGGGTGGTGGCTCAGTGGTAGAGCGCTTGCCTAGCATGCGTGAGGCACTGGGTTCGATCCTCAGCACCACATATAAATAAATAAGAAATAAAGGTCCATCAACAACTAAAAAAAAAAAAAAGTTTGAGGCCAACCTCAGCAACTTTGTGAGACAGCCTCAAAATAAAAAAATGAAATGTTAATATGAAGTATAGTTAAAAATAGTTGTAATATAAAGGTAAGTTATTGATACATGCTTATGAATATTGGGAAATTATTTATTAATATTTTTTATTGATTAAGCTAATTTAGGGAAAGTTCACCTTAAAGCCATGGCCATAGCCAGATGTGCTAACACATGCCTGTAATCCCAGTGACAGGAGGCTAAGATAGGAGGATGGTAAGTTCAAGACCAGCCTGGGCAATTTAGTGAGACACTGTCTCAAAATAAACAAATAAAAAGGGCTGGGATATAGCTCAATGATAGAGCATGCCTGCGTTCAATTCCTTGTACTGAAAAATTTTAAAAAAGCAAAAAAAAAAAAAAACAACTCCAAAACAAAAAACAAACTCCAAAACTGTGGCCTTGATTTGAGTACACAATCACTATTACCATATAAGGCAGCACTATCCAATAGATACAAAATGTTAGCCACATAGGTAAAAAAAACAGGTAAAATTAATTTAGTAATATAATTATTTAATCCAATATATTTGAAATATAATTAAAACATGAGCCGGGCATGGTGGCGCACACCTGTAATCCCAGCACTTTAAGAGGCTGAGACAGGGGCTGGGGCTGTAGCTCAGTGGTAGAGCGGCGCTTGTCTGGCATGTGTGAGGCACTGGGTTCAATCCAGTATAAATAATAAATGAGTAAAATAAAGATCCATCAATAATAACAAAAAATATTAAAAAAAAAAAAGAGGCAGAGACAGAAGAATCACAAGTTCAAAGCCAGCCTCAGCAACGGCGAGGCATTAAGCAACTCAGTGAGACCCTGTCTCTAAATAAAACAAAATAGGGCTGGGGATGTGGCTCAGTGGTCGAGTACCCCTGAGTTCAATCCCCAGTACCAAAAAGCAAACAAATAAAAAATACTCATGATAAATGTGAAATTATTAATAGTTTTTTTTCATTCTTTTTCTCATATTAAGAGTTTGAAATCTGGTATGAATTTTCCCTTTATAGCTCATCTGAATTTTGACTAGCCATACTTCAAGGGCTTAATTGCTATATGTGGTCACAGGCTGCCATATTGAACAACTTAGGCAGAGCCCTAAAAAATGAGTTTAGCTGAAGAATAACCATGAAAAAATGGTTCTTATAATGATAATGAATTCCCCACATTTCTGAGTTATTAAGAGAGGTAAGATTTAGCTAATGAAGGTGTATCATAGGAAAATCCAGAAAAATCTATTTATAATGATAAACAGTATTTATTTAGCACTTTCTGTGTGCCAGGCACTGTACCATAGGCCCCACAGAGTTTTCTCATTTACCTTAATCCTCACAACATCTGATAAGATTATAATAATAATAATGGCTAATAATAACAATCACATAATATTGTTCTAACCATTTTGCATACATTACTACATTTACTCTTCAGCAAACTCATGAAATAGTTTTCATTATTTTTCCATTCTAAATATCTGAGACACAGGAGTTTAAGAGCCTTACCTAAAAAGTACAGAGTCACAGAATCTGTATATCTGTTTTTTTAAAATATATTATTTTTTACTTTTTCTTGTCTTAGAAAAGTCACGTTGAATAGTTTGATTTCAAGTGCATCACATGATTTAAACATGAATTAAAGATCATTTTATTCTGCTGAGTGATACATAAAGAGATGCTGTGAATGTATAGTACCTGTTGAATTTTGTCTCCACAAATAAGATAAATCAAACCTATATCAAGAACCACTGGGCTGGAATTGTGGCTCAGCGGTAGAGCGCTTGCCTCGCATGAGTGAGGCCCTGGGTTCGATCCTCAGCACCACATACAAACCAATAAAATAAAGACATTGTGTCCATCTACAACTAAAAAAAATATTAAAAAAAAAAAAAAAAAAAAAGAACCACTAAGCTCATGACTCTGAAAAGGCCTGTGGAACAAACCAACCAATGAGATAGATGCTCTCTTTTCTAATGTAATAAGGTTTGGGGAGATGAACCAGAGGTTTGCTGAGCCTGCTTTAATGGCCAGAAATAGGGAAGATCTCATAAAATGTTGTGAAAAGCAAAGAACTGCCTGCAAAAAAGTGCATTTTTTGTTCTAATTTATTTTGTCCAGCTCTTGATTATTAGAGAATAAACTTGTCACCTGGCCTAAGAATGGAAAATGGAGAGGATGCCTTATTTTCAACATAATAGCAGTTGCCATTTACTGAGCAATTACTATGTATTGGGCACCATATTAGCACTTTCATGAATCTACCCATGTCTCATTTGATCCTTACAACCTTAAAAGGTACATACCTGTTATTACCCCCATTTTACACATGACCCAGGAAATACCACTGACCTTACCTGTGGTTAACACAAACCTATCACCCATTTAGAAATATCCTAAAACTCTAAGCTCTGAACAACCCACTACATGCTTTTAAGTAGCAGTAAAAGGAGGCTTCCAACCATGTTCCATCTCCATTCTCAGAAATTGCCACTTCCCCTGTGACTCTGCTGCTTAAAGATTGCTGACTTTGCTGTCTGTGCTGCCCTCTCCTGGACCACTGAGCTTTTTATCTGTCACCCACTGCTATGCTGTGGTCAACCCACAGGGATGATCTGGAGCTCTCCTCTGTCTCCAGTGTGTCTGAAGAGCTCACAAAAATCCTCAAACTTTCTTGGGGTTCAGAATCTATTCTCCCAGAAACAAAATTCCTCTCAAGGGCAGTGTGAATAAACTCTTCGGAATGACCTAATAAGTTACCTCTGCCCAGTTTCAAATTCTGTTACACATAAGGGATGAACACTGAGGTTCAGAGAAATTTAATAATTTGGTCAAAATTACCAAGGAGTCAATACCAGAGCTAGGATTCAATTTCCCTCTGACTCCAGAATGGCTTCTTTTCACTCTGTGGGGCTACCTTCCAAACTATTCATTAAACTGAAGGCACCAGGACATAGCCAGTAAATAGTGACTAAATAAATAAACATATGTAGAGTACCTACTCTGTGTCTAATCAACAGAGTGAAGAAAAGGGAAAAGATACCACAGAAGCACTGTCTTTTTGGGAAATCCATGACTAAATGAAAGCAGAGAAGCAACAGAGAATATAGGGGATTTTGCTGATGACCGACTATGAGTTCTATGTATAACTCATTCAATCACTCAAGCATTCAGCAAAATTCATGCTTTATATGGCCTGGCACTGTGATAGGCACTAATATCGGATGGAGAACAAACAGACACAAATACTGTATGCAGTATTTGCAGGGGATTAAACAGACACAAATACTGTATGCAGTATTATAGGCTAGCAGGGGATTAAATAAATAAATGAATATTTAAATGTATAATTACAGATTTTGGAAAGTGCTATGAAGATAAAAAAAAGAACAGAATTTTAGAAGATGAAAAAACAAGGACTAAGTTTAAGAGATCTCTGAAGATTGAGAATGAGTTGGATAGTAAACAATGTTTCAGACAGAGGGAAGAGCAGGTACAAAGGCTCTGAAGAAAGAAAAATTTAAAGTTTAAGGGGCTGAAGAAAGATTAATGTAACTGGAGGTCACTCTGCTAGGTCCACACATCATTCCTTAATTCCATTCAGTGCAGATAAGAGGGAAGCCGGGCACCGTGGCACATGCCTGTAATCCTAGCACTTTGGGAGGCTGAGACAGGAGGATCATGAGTTCAAAGCCAGCCTCAGCAAAGGTGCTAAGCAACTCAGCGCGACCCTGTCTCTACATAAAACACAAAAAATAGGGCTGGGGATGTGGCTCAATGGTCTAGTGCCCCTAAGTTCAATACCTGGTACCAAAAAAAAAAAAAAAAAAAAGAGGGAGTTCGAAGAAGAAATGACAAATTGAACAGACACAAAGGCAACAAAACTGTATATTGGGGGCCAAAGTAGCAAAGGGTTTGAGAAACTAGCAAGGAACTCTGTAATCTTAGGAATAGCAAGCAGGTAATAAAGCTAGATGGTTAGAATTAAAGGTAGGCTGAAGATTTTGGTTCTATTTCAAGGAAAAAGGAGCTGAACAATTTTAAACAGTAGAGTTAAGTTTAGGAAGATAAATCTCATGGAATAAAGGGGATGAACTAAGAAAACGTTTCAATAGTTCAAGCAACAAAAAGTAGGATTTGTCTAAGGGTGGTGGTACAAATGAAGGAATTGGCCCTCCCTTAAAACCCCTGGAGAGCAAAGAAACATTCTCAGAGGAATCTCTGGCATGAGGGGAAAAGCAGAAACAGCTGAAAGAGTTTGTGAGATTTTGGAGTCACCCTCTCCTTTGGGGATTCTCTGACTTTGGGCCCCTTTCCTTTCATCAAAACACAGCAACAAAACCTCTCAGAAAGGAACCATAAGCTGCAGGGAGAAGTAAAGGAATGTTCCTGGAGTCGCAGTGAAGTGATAATAGCAAGTATGAGGGAAGCAACCTGGGAGGTCATGGTGACAGTCATGGAGGATAATATTTCTAAGTGAGGTTCTGAAGCATATATTCTCTTCCCCTCACCTAGAAGCTACTCTCACCCTTCAAGTTTTTCTCCTACTTTTAGAGGAATGTGTTCTCATTCTCTAGGCATGAATAAGTAGAAATGGGTATGAGAAAAGATAGAAGGAAATCAGGTGTGGTGGTGCATACCTGTAATCCAGCTGCTCAGGAAGCTGAGGCAGGAGGATTAGAAGTTTAAGGCCAGCTTCAGCAATTTAGCAAAACTCTCAGCAACTTCATAAGACTTTGCCTCAAAATTAAAAAAAAAATAAAAAGGGCTAAGGATATAGCTCAGTGGTAATGTACCCCTGGGTTCAATCCCCATGGTCTCAAAACAAAACAAACAAAAAGATGGAAGAAAATTTTCTAAGGACAAATTGAATTGGTAGGACTTGAAATATAAGTTTACTAGATTTTGAGTAAGAGAAAGAAAATAGAAAATAACCATGGAAGAATCTTAAGTGTGGGACCACTGATAATTTAAGAACTTGCTTCTTTTACACTTATTCTACCCTCCCTAAGTAATCTTCTGGTGCCTATTTTGTTTCTCAAGCTGACTTTTCTGTAAGGATGTCATTGTATTTCTTAGGGTAAATTAGAAAATTGGGCTCCCGTGTCTTAACTACCTGTGTGAAATGATAAAGTTCTTGAACTTGCAAATCGGAAATTCTATCCCAATCAACTTTTTTTTTTTAAGATTTTTTTTAAACACAATGTCTTTATTTTATTGCTTTGTATGTGGTGCTGAGGATCGAACCCAGGGCCTCACGCATGCGAGGCAAGCGCTCTACCGCTGAGCTACAATCCCAGTCCCCCAATCAACTTTTTTTTAAAATATTTTTTTAGTTGTTGCTGGACCTCTAATTAATTAATTTATTTATTTATATGTGGTGATGAGAATCGAACCCAGTGCCTCACACATGCCAGGCAAGTGTTCTACCACTGAGCCACAACCCTAGCTCCCCAATCAGCTCTTTTAATGATCCACAATATGGATCTGTTCCTTGATCATTTTGATACAGGACAAAGTCATGAAATTAGATGGTTTCCATGGTCAATATGTAGGGAATGTTTACAACAAGGGGGACTCAAGTTATCCTCTGAAACTGAACCTTGTAGAAGTAACAGTAATAACATTTACTGATTACTTACCCCTTGTATGGCACTGGCATTTTGGATACATCTCATTAGAAATCCACCTTATTATGTCCATCTTAAAATGGACACCTGGGCCCCAAGATTGCTGCCTATGAACTCAATGCTTCCTTTCTCTGATTGCATTTGTCATGGTGGCAGCAGGTGTGGCCTTGACATGGAGAAGGACACCAGCAAGTTTGTAGACCTCTATTTGCCAGCAGAAACTCCACCAGCAGTGACATCACAGATGCCAAGGAAGTTGAATGGAGGTTGACAAGATCATGGTGTCGTAGTCTGGATCCAAAGTATTTCCCAAAGGCCCATGTGGTAAAAGATTAGTCCCCAACTTGGCATTACTGGGAGGTGGTGGAAACATAAAGAGATGGGGCTTAGGGGGAGGTCTTCAGGGCACTGGGGTTATGCCCTTGAATGGGATTGTGGAACTGGGCCATCCCACTCTCTCTCTTCTTTTGCTTCCTGACCATGAGGTGAGCGGTTTTGTTCTACCACAAGCTCCACACCATGATGTGCTGCCTTGCACAGACCTCAAAACAACAGGATCAACCAATTATGGACTGAAAGCTCCAAAACTGTGAGCTCAAATTAACTTTTTCTCTTCATAAGTTGATTACTCAGGTATTTGTTACAGTGACATAAAGCTGACTAGAAGCTTAGTAGCAGTTTAAAATGCTATTAGTGGGAACATTTGCAAAATGGGTGAGTCAGAAACTCCATTTTTCAATTGGCCAAGGCTAATGGCATTGTCTCAAAGAACTTCTGAATGGAGAGAATGACTGATTTGGGATATTTCCATAAATAAATAGTGAGAACCACACCACAACCCCCCTCCCACAAAAAGAAAGGAAGGAAGAAGGAAGAAGGAAGGAAGGAAAGGAAAGAAGGAAGGAAGGAAGGAAAGAAGGAAGGAAGGAAGGAGGGAGGGAGGGAGGAAAATCTGAGGCTTAAAGAGATTAAATTATTTAAAGGAACACAATAAGCAGCTGGAGCTGGGATCTAAATTCTACGAACTTGACCCCAGAATCCTCTGGATTTTATTTATATTGAAAATAAAATACCATTACCATAGTAGGTTCCAAAATTTTTTGAAAATTTGAATAGATAGATTTTCAAAATTTACCTAACCTTCTGGGCAAGGTGGCACACAGCTATAATCCCATATACTTGGAAGGATGAGGAAGGAGGATCTCAAGTTTGAGGCCTGCCTGGACCCTTTAGTGATCTTGTCTCAAAAGAAAAAATAAAGGGTTGGGGATGTAGTTGTAGAGCACCCCTGGATTCAATTCCCCATACTGGAAAAATTAATTACCCTAATTCATCACTTGTAAATGTCTTATTGATGGTGTATTGAGAAATAACTAGGGGAAACTGGGTACAGGGGCATATGTCTGTAATCCTACCAACTGAGGAGGCTGAGGCAGGAGGATCACAAGTTTGAGCCAAGCCTCTGCAACTTAGCAAGATCCTATCTCAAAAAATAAAAAAAAGGCCGGGGCCGGGAATGTAGGTTGGCGGTGGAGCACCCCTGGATTCAATCCTCAGTACCACACACATGAAAAAGAGATAGCCAGGGGAAAAGAGATAGCCAGGGGAACTGGGAGTATCTGAACCGGGTACAACTAAAGTTACAATTCAGTTGTTAGCTGTATTGTAACTCCTGGAGGGGGTGGAATGAAAGAATACAAAAATCAGGACTTATTTTATTCTTTAAAAAAATTTTTTTGGTTATTGATGGACCTTCATTTTATTCATCTATTTGTATGCCATGCTGAGAATTCAACCCAGTGCCTCACACATGTGAGGCAAGTGCTCTACCACTGAGCCACAAACCCAACCCCTTGTTTTATTCTTGATGTATTATTAATCCTTAAGACAGAGCCTGAACTGGATTGGGGGAGGGTAGGAATGGGAAAGATGGTAGAATGAATGGGACATAACTGTCTTATGTTCATATATGAATACACAACCGGTGTTAACTCCTCATCATGAACAACCACAAAAATGGGAAGTTATACTCCATGTGTGTATGTGAAAATACATTATACTATCATGCATAACTCAAAAAGAGTTAAGAGCCTGAAACATAACTGCTGATAAATATTTGTTGAAAAAATGAATAAATGCCAGTCAACACTGCCCTGCAATCTTCCTGCACATATCTAGTATGTGTTCTTTCCTATCTCACTCTAAAACAACTCTTAACAAAGTTTTTCTCTCTCCTCTAATTCAGTTGATTTTTATCTCACACTTCATGGAGAAAAAAAAGAAATATTCAGGAAACGACTCCCAAATTTCTCACTATCAAATCTACTCACCCTGTACCCATACTCTAGATTCCCTCCAGTTGAAATAAAAATGCATCTCTAATTTCTATTCTAGACCAAACCTCTTCTTGTATTCTGGATGCTATCTCCTCTTGCCTTCTCCAAGACTTTTCTCCTGCAGCTCCCCTTCCTCTTTTCTACATCATATTTCCCTCCAATTTCCATACATATCACCATGCCCTCTAAACCCATTTCTCATCACTTCATCCCTTTTTGGGGTCCAGTCACCTTGACCTTACCATTCTAAAACAAGATAAGCCCCATGACTTTTGCACCTACTATTTCATTTCCTGTGCCTGAGAAGACCTTACTTTTTAATTTTTTTAACTTTTTTTTTCCTTTTCGATTTTGAAGTCTTTAACCCATGTGAGCTTTATTTCTGGATATGGTTTTAGGTAGAAACCTAATTTTTTATTTTTCCCTTTTGGAAAAAAAATGACTCCGCGCTATTTATTGAAGTATATCTTTCCCCCCACTGATTTGTAATACAATCTCTGTCATAAGCCCAGTTCCTTTGGAGCTAGTTTTCGCTTCGGCCTAACAACCTTTGCTTATTTTTCTTCGATCGGGCACGCTTTTCTCTTGGTTTCTCTCAGCGGAACCTGCCTCTTTCTTCAGATCGCAGCTAAGTTGTTATCTCACTTATATCTCGATTGTCTATAGGCATTTCTGGCTCCATGACTCCACGACTTCACAGATCCTGGTAGAATCGAAGCGGGCTAGAGCCTCAGACCAGTTGTTGCTAGGTTATTGCTAAGGCGGGAGGCCGCTGAGAGGACCACCCCTCGGCGCCCTAGTGATGGAATCAGGCAGGCGCCAGCGTCGCCAGGGGGTGCGTCACCGCGCGCGGACGACAGGGGGCGGGGCCAGGGTGAGTCACGTGGCTTGGTTGCCTACGCGCTGCTGGGCCGTGGGAAGATGGCGGACGGAAAGGGAGACGCCGCCGCCGCCGCCGCCGGGGCCGGGGCTGAGGCTCCGGCGGTAGCGGGAGCCGGAGAGGGAGCCGAAACAGAGTCCATGGCTCGGGGTCATCGCCCTGCATCTCCGGCGCCGGGAGCCCCAGGCCTGCGACCGTGTTTGTGGCAGCTGGAGACAGAGCTGAGGGAACAGGAGGTGTCGGAGGTCTCATCTTTGAACTATTGCCGGAGCTTCTGCCAGGTGAGGGGCTGACTGGCTGACTGAAGGCGGCGGGGCGGGGAGGCCAGGGAAAGAGGCCCAGTATCCGTTGCAGCAGCCGAAGCTGAACTCAAAGACACCACCCCCGTGTCTCGCCGCGCCCCCGGGCCGCAAAGGCCCAGCTCCACCGCTGGCCCCCCTCCGCCCCAGTCTGAGTTTGGCCACTATCGGGGCGGGTTTTGCTGGGTTATAGTGAGAGCCGCGAGAGCGCCGACGGCTCCCTGGAAGGGCCGTGCCCTGTCGCGTTTGCTTGTGTCCTGGCCGGGTGGTTGGAGCGCCACTGCCCCCTGAGGGATTGGTTGCTCGTTCCTGCTGGGAGATGCTTTTTGAGTAGTATAGGTCTCCGAACTGGAAAACCCAGGTTTTCCTGAATAATCCGGAGAGGTGAATTGGGGCCAGAGACTTATCTTTGGAGTCAATGTCTTCTGGCTCCTAAAACGCTTGATAGTTGCCTTTGAAAAGCTTTCTGATTTAGGGATTGTGGAGCCGTTTGGTTGTTTAGTTTTTGCCCATTTTGGAGAGCGGGGAGACATGTTAATGCCTTCTTTAACCTCTTTTGTGTTCATTTGTGGATTGTAGTACCAGGACTGAGGCTGGCGATTAGAAGAGGTTCAGGGAAGAGATGTACAGTGTGGCCTCTTTTGGCAGTCTTAGGATCGATCATTTCTGTGCCATAGTGGGTCCCAAATTTGATTGCATGTTTATGATGTGTTGGTTTCCATGATCACTCCAAGGTTTTTCTCGGTGTTTGCAAGTCTCTTACATATGTACGTATTTGCTATTATTATTTCTACTTCTGATGTTTGCTCTATCAGGTTTCAGAGTACTGCTTTGCTCCCCTCCTGCCCCTCCCTTAGAGAATATAAAATAATTGAAGTATATTGGTACTTGGATTCTTAATGAGCATTTGAGTGTGCTGAATAAATTGTGGCGTTCCGAAGTTATAATTTGGGTGGGGAGTGTTTTCTCTGTTGATTCAGAGCAGTATCAAAAGTTGACTTGCTTGAGTGATTTTCTTCCCCACTCTTGCTGTCTCAGAAGCACCTCATCTCTGAATTAATTTTATCCTTGCTAATCTTTTTCATCCGTTGTATCACTCCAATTTTTGTGTGTTCCACCTGTAGCATTTCCCTCCCCTATTTTATGTTAAGGTGTAATTGTCACCTGCTTCCTTCCTAGTGATAATAATTTAGAACACTCCTTTATTTACAAGTTTTTACCAAGTCCCTTAAAACCTGCCAGACACTACCAAGTGCTGAGGAAGCATGAATAATGCACAGTACCTGCCCTTGATGAACTTATAGTTGATGGGAGGTTTTAGAAATGACAGTATTTCCAGTGCAGTTTTGGTAATGATAGAAAAGGAGTTGTTGTAGAGACAGTAGTGAGGAGAGAGCCCTCTTGGGGCATCCTTGTGGAAAAGACAGTTAACTAGTAAAAATAAAGTTTAAAACACTGATTATAGAGTGTAATATGTGTTTAGAACTTGTAGAGGCCCTGTGTCTGAAAAGATGTAAGTGGGTCATGTGAAGGTCTAGGGAGAACATCATTCCGGTGCCAAAGGTAGACATGAGAAGGGACACAGAAAATGATCGTGAGAAGGGAAAAGGAAAATGATTGTGAGTTTTGAATAAGGCTTCTAAGCTTAAGTTGTCTTTTGATAAAGAGATAAAGATAATCATTCTCTTAAGATAAAGAGAATGAATATGGCCAGTCAGAATAAAGCCTATCAAAAGATACATACATATGTATTCCGTTTTATGTCTACTGCTTGCATCTCCAATTTTATTTTAATGAATGTTTTAATATCACAAGTTTTGATATGAGATGTGAGGACCCAGAAGAATTTTAACAAGATAGTGCTTTTATGGTTTGTCTTTTCTATGAAATTTTTTCCTGAACATTTTCCACAAACACTTTTTGGACTAAGAAAGGAAGAAGAGTGTTCCTGTAACATTAGTTGTCATAGAAGGCACATTGGATTGGGAGTTAGTTGGGTCCTAATTGTGACTCTACCACTTCTTACCTAATAACCTTGGGCAAACTATGACTGTGAAACTATATCTTGTTTTCTGACCTTTATGTCCTCATGATGCTTTATGCAAACAGTAGAACAGAAAGTTTATGTACAACTCTTCACAGAATTTGTCCTAGTATTTTGTTACATTTTTTCCAGTAGCCCAGATAAAATCAACTGTGTCCTTCATCACCAGATACAGAAAAAAAATTTTAAATTAATGAGGAAGCAGGAAAAATTGCCCATTAAGTTGGTTGAATAGCTCTTGGTTTCTCATTTTCATTCACTTAAAAATACTGTGACTTAAGTGCTGAAGATGTGAAGCTAGGAGCTTATGATATGTAGAGATAGGTAGTGAGTATTACATTACCATAAAGAATAAAGGCCTGACCTGTGCTCATGGGATGTTACTACCACAAATGTTTTTTCATCAGGTATTTAGTTAGAAATACTGTCCTGAAGACTTATTATAACAAGTAGATCCCTTCTGTAACATGCTGGGACCATATTCTATCTCTTGAATCACTTAAAAGAAGTGACTTAGTCTTTGGAATTGCACTAACTGAAGAAATAAACTAAGTGGATAGAGAATCTTGTCTCATTCTGGATGTATTTTAAATTTTCTTGAGTTTGTGAAGATGGTAAATAAAACTCTAGAAGTAGAAGTTAACTAAGAAAATGATACTTAGATCAACTTGTATTCAACGAAAATTTGTATTCAATGACTGTGGGATGTGCTTTCCCCCTTTCTATTCCCTCAGTTCCTTTTCTGAAAACATTGTCAGACAGTATAGATAAAATTAACATCACAAAACAATCTTTCTTTGTTTTACTGAAAAAGTGATGTTTAATTAAAATTTTGCTATATTTTGGGAGTCAAGATTCCAGAAGTTTTACAACTTGTGGCTCTATATGTAACACATATTTTTGAAGGCTTTTTAAGTAAACTTCATTAATAAACTTGAAACTATTTGGTGAATAGTTATACTTTGAGAATACCGAAGGAATTTTATGAGTAAACCATGTTTATATGAGATACTTTTAGGTTCTAGACTAATAGTGACTTTGTATGTTTTTAGTGGTTAAAATAAGTAAGTGCTGCCTTGTGTAGTGACACATGGTTGTAATCTCAGTAACCAGGGAGGCTGAGGCAGGAGGATCGCAAGTTTGAGTCTAGTCTTAGCAATTTAGCAAGGCCTGAAGCAACTTAGAAAAAAATAAATTTTTTCTCTAAAGAAAAAATGAAAAAGATTGGGGATGTAAGTCATTGGTAAAGTGCCCCTGGATTCAATCCCCAGTACCCCTCCCCCCCAAAAAAAGTTAGTGCAATGTATATGTTTGTCTTCCCTAGATTGATGACTGAGTGTAGGGCTTTGAGTCAAATAGACTATATAGTAGTCCTTCCTTATGCACAGGGTATATATAGATCCTTAGACCCCTAGTGGATGCCTGAAACTGCTGATATGAACTCTGTATACTATTTTTTCCCTTTACTTACCTGTGATGAAGTTTAATTTATAAATTAGGCATAATAAGAGATTAACAGTGACTAATCCTAAAATGGAACAGTTATAACGATACACTGTAATAAATTATGAATGTATTTTCTCTTTCATAATGTCTTATTGTGCTCTACTCTTCCTGTGATGATGTGAGGTGAAACATTGCCTAAGAGATGAGATGAAGTAGAGTGAAGGATGTGGGCATTGTGACTTAACTATAGGTTAACTTAACTATAGTAACTACGCAAGGTTACTTAAACACAAGCACTGTGATAACTGAACTGTGGCTAGTAAGTGACTAACGTGCAGTTTGGATAAGCTGGACAATGGGATTATTTATGTCCTGGGAGGGATGGAGCTAGATGGTGCAAGATTTCATAGATTACATAGAATGGTGTGCAATCTAAAACTTACTGCATTATTTCTGGAACATTTCATTTATTATTTTTGGATTACAGTTGACCGTTGGTAACTGAAACCACTGATAAATGGGGGCTGCTTTACAGGCCTCAACTTGTAAACTAGGTCTGTGACCTTGGGCATATTATTTTCTTAACCTTAATTTGCACATTTGCAAATGGATGATAATAGTACTTACTGTTCTGTGTAAATGAGGACTAAATAAGACAATCTCTATTTAAAAAAAGCAATGCCTTTGAAATTGAGTAATCCAGATTTCTTAGCTTTGGAATAAAAAGTTTTCATGATTTTGGCCCTAGATTGCTGTTCACTTCTCATCTGGTACATCACATCACTCTGATCCTACTCTTATTGACACTTAGGGGTCAGTATTTGGGATTCTTTATTTGGAGTCCATGGATCAAAAGTATGATCTAAGTTACTCCTATGATTAAAATTTGCCTGTGAGTTTTCAAGTGCATTATTTTGGGAATGATTATTTAAAATTTTTATTTGTTTCTTCAAGATCTATGACACATATTAAGTTTTTTTTTAAAAAAGGAAATATATTTTTTTTAATTTTTTTTTTAGTTATTGATGGATCTTTATTTTATTCATTTAATATTTATATGTGGTGTTGAGGATCGAACCCAGTGCCTCACGCATGCTAGGCAAGCACTCTACCCCTGAGCTATAGCCCCAGCCCCCCAAAAAGGAAATATTTATCAACTGATCTCCAAAAGGATAAAATGAGTACTTTGACAGGATTTCTGAAAACTTTCCCTTTCATTGTACCATTGGGCTATTCTATTATTCTCTCTCTCTCTCCTTTTGGGCGTGACAAAATTTCCTTCTTTAGTGCTCAGCGCAAGTGTTCTCTCTGTGAAGCTTTCTCTGATTTCATCAGGCAAGTTTCCTCTTGTTTGTTTTTTGACACTTTGTGCATAATTTTTAACATATTTTCTTGTTTTAATTTAAGGTTCCTTCTTTTACAGCAACCTCTGTACCCTCTTGCCTTCTAAATGACCTTATCTATAGTCCATCTTTGTGTTGTAAATATAATATTGAGTCACTTTATTCCTAAAAAACTTAAGTCGTTTCTTTTCCCAAAGGCATGGTAAAGCTTGGACTCATTAGCCAGGCATACTAAGCTTTTTTTAGATTCTGGACTCCCCAGATCCCACCTTTCCTGTCTTGTTTGTTTTTCAGTCTACCTTCACCAGTGTGCTTTTTTGCTTGGTAAGTCCTAAGGTTTCCCCCACCTGCCTATTCTTCCTTTAAGACATGGCTCAGATATGGTTTTTCAGAACCTTTTTTGGATTTCAGCACACAAAATTAGGTGATTCTTTCACCAGAGTATTCTATTAGCACCCTGTACATAAGCCTAGTACCTAAATATTTTTTTCCATGTTTGTTTCTTATATTGATGCGTAAACCAACAAAAGCAAAGATCTTGTTTATTCTCTTTTTATATACTTAGTACCTAGCAGTTAGTCCAGTACCTGCCACACAGACTAATTTATTGAATGCATTATATTGTGAGAACTGCACAATACGCTTAAGAGATGAGTATTTTAACAAAACACCTGGCTAGTGGTATAACTCAGTGGTAGAGCACCTGCTCATTAGCATGTGCAGGAAGTTGGTTCCATACCCAGCACCAAAATAAAACCAACTCATTTATCAGAAGGAACCCATAATGTAAAGCTTAGTTAAATAAAAACAATTTACCATAATATTGCCATAAAAGAACAGAATAAGAGATTTTGGTTCTTTCTTGGAGACATTACTTATCAAATTAAACCTATATTCATATGATAATATATACATTTACATGTATGTAAAAAGAAATAAAGTTGATGGAGAGAGAAAATGGGAGGCATTTGAAGAGTTAGCTACCAAATAGACAATAGTTTGGAGCTGTTGAGATGGAGAGGCTCATTCTTCCCAACTCCTTGAGGTTGGTGGCCATGAAGACTCTTGAGCTTGGGGGGTGGGCAGGGGCAACACATACATACACACTTTTTTCTTTTTGGTACTGGGTATTGAACCCAGGAGTGTTTAACCACTGAGCGGCATCCCTAACCCTTTTTAGACAGAATCTGGCTGAATATTCTGCTAGCATCCTGTGTATAAGCTTAGTGCCAAACTTAGTCCTTGTTTCCATGCCCAAGCTGGCCTTGAATAGGTGATCGTTCTGCTTCAGCTTTCCGAGTTCTGGGCATTACAAACCTGTGCCAGCATGTCTGGCTCATATATTTTAAAGAATTTTTAGTGTATTACCTTTTATTTTTTGTCCTGCCTTCTCTTGGGAGATGTCCAAATAGAAACATGACAAGTAGTTATGATTGCAAGGCTAGCTTTTGTAGTGCATGTGACCAAAACATAGTGTAAATGTGACTTGGGAAACAGTGAAAACTAGGTGCTATCATCTACTATGGTACTACCCTGTCTCTTGCTGTATACTGGGACCCCTACAGGTTTCTGTTTCTTCCTATGGATCATGCTCTTTTGAACAACAGTAATAAAAAAAAAAATCTAAATAGAAAGCACCACTTAATGCAAAAAATGGCAGACATACTGATAAACTTTTGTTTTCATTCAGGTCTAGGTACCTCTTACTTCTTCTAGAGGTCTTCCATGGCTATCTTATCTAAAACAGCACTTCCCAGTGACCTCCTTAACACTGCTTTCTCTTCAAATCACTACTATCTGATATGCCTGCTTGTGTTTTCATCTGAAATCTAAGTGCCTTGAAGGTGTTTACTTTTGTTTACTGAGTAGTTAAAATAGTCCCCAGAATAGTCCCTGGCTCTTATTGAGTATTCAATAAATACTTGCTGCTCTTTATATCTTTCTTTCCCTAAATCCCCCACTAGAGTTTTTGAGAGTAACAACCAGGTCTTACCTGTCTTTAAGGAGAAAGGTGTTGACTTTCGTTTGCTGAGTACTTAAAATAGTCCCCAGAATAGTCCCTGGCTCTTATTGAGTACTCAATAAGTACTTGCTACTCTTTATATCTTTCTTTCCCTAAATCCCCTACTAGAGTTTTTGAGAGTAACAACCAGAAGAAAGCAATTTTGTTTTGTTTTGTTTTTTGGTACTGGGGATTGAACTCAGGGGGGATACTCAACCACTGAGCCACATCCCCAGCCCTATTTTGTGTTTTATGTAGAGACAGGGTCTCACTGAGTTGCTTAGCGCCTCGCCCTTGGTGAGGGTGGCTTTGAACTCACAATTCTCCGGTCTCAGCCTCCCAAAGTGCTGGGATTACAGGCGTGCGCCACCGTGCCTGGCTGAGAGAGCAGTTTTTGTTGCTTCCTAGCAGGAACCAAACCTTTATTTGTACCTCGATTGCCTTAGAACTTTTTTTTTTTTTTAAACTAAACTCCTTTTTAAAAATTTAGCTTTACTTTATTTATTTTTGTGTGGTGATAAGGATTGAACCAAGTGCTTCACATGTGCTAGGTGAGCACTGTAGCACTGAGCCACAACCATAGCCCTACCTTAGAACCTTTAAACTGGGTCTGGGGCATACCTGTAATCCCAGCATTTGGGGAAGTTGAGGCAGGAGGATTGGGAGTTTTAGTCCAGCCTGGACAACATAGTCAGAGCCTATTTCAAGTGTGTGTGTTGGGAAGAATAGAAGAGAACTTTATTTAAACAAATTTATACAAAAAATTTTATATAGATAATTTTAACATAAAAGTTTGTATTATAAAACTTTCATGTTCACACAAAGCCAACCTGTAAACCTTATATAGAAAATAAGTGGAACTATACAACTTGAGTATCTTTTGTGTGCCAGTCTCTCAGGTGGATGATATTATTTTCATTTTGCAGATAGAGAACTGAAGCCCAGAAAATTAAGTAACTTTCCTAAAGCTACAGATCCATAATCTGTGGCAAGGTCTTTAGATACTAAAGCCCATGCTTTTCCCCCTGTATCATCATTTCCTAAATTTTTTTTTTTTAACCTCAAGATGTATAAATTAGTAAATTTTATTTATGTGTTTTTTTACTGGGGATTGAACTCAGGGGCACTCGACCACTGAGCCACATACCTACCCCTATTTTGTATTTCATTTTGAGACAAGGTCTCACTGAGTTACTTAACGCCTCACTGTTGCTGAAGCTGGCTTTGAACTTGCAATCCTCGTCTTAGCCTCCCGAGCTGCTAGGATTACAGGCGTGCGCCACTTCATCCAGTGTAAACCTTATTAAATTGGGTTCTGTGTTCATATAAATTAGGATAATGATGGGATAAATGTTTCTTAATGTGTCTTTTTAAAAAAAGTTTTTTAGTTGTAGATGTACACAATACCTTTATTTTTATGTGGTGCTGAGGATCGAACCCAGTGCCCTACATGGGCCAGGCAAGCGCTCTACCACTGAGCCACAACCTCAGCCCTTAACGTGTCTTTTATATGTTAAGATTAGTGGGAATCTTCTAATGAGACATGTTTTATGCCACATTTACTACTTATCAGGTCCAAAACACTTTGCCATGGCTAATGTTTGTTTCAGCACAAAAGTCACGTGCCTTTTTTTTCCCCCACTAAAATGAGGCAAAATGTGATGGTGAAGAATTGGTTGCTTTGTCTTTCAGCATGCCCCTGAGATTAAAAAAAAAAAAAGTGTGATGCCTTCCTCCCTCCATCCCTCCCTCCCCTTTTGGCACACCACAAGTTTTTTTGTTTTTATTGTTTCTTTGTGTCATATTGGGTATTGAACCCAGGACACTCAACCACTGAGCTATATCCTTGGCCCTTTTTATTTTTTATTTTGAGACAGAGTCTTGCTAAATTTCCCAGGCTGGCCTCATATTTGTGCTTCTCCTTCCTCAGCTTCCTAAGTTGCTGAAATTACAGGCATGTGCTGCTGTGCCTGGCCACACTACTGAATTTTGATTCTGTTTTTCCTGTCTAAAACATGACAGTGATCTTTCTTTCTCCTTCTCTTCCTTTGTCCTTTCCTCCATTCTTTCCTTCCTTCCTTTGTTGGAAATCAAACCCAGGAGCTTGCACAACCTAGGCAAGGGCTGTACCACTGAGCTATACCGCTAACTATGAGCTTTTTAAAAAAAATAATGTTATTGTAATTTTTATACCTTTATTTTATTTGTTTATATTTATGCGGTGCTCGGGTTTGAACCCAGTGTCTCACGCGTGCTAGGCAAGCACTCTACCATTGAGCTATAGCCCTATCCCCTGACTATGAGCTTTTTATGAAAAAAATTTCCCACCGAAGTTTTGCAAGTTTTAAATTATATTTATTCCACATAAAATGGGTTTCAGTGTATTTGGGAGAAGTTGAGAATGAAGTATATTTCAGACTTGTTCAAGGTTTATTCAGATTTACTTGTATTTCTGTAACATAGCTAGCTTAGGAATTACTAATGTAATTTGTGTATTTCTCCCCACTTTTGTGCTAATTTCTCCAATGTCCTTTTTTTTTTTTTTTAGTGCCTTCATTGTTATTTTTTGTTTGTTTGTTTTAGATATGGGAGCATATAGTGTTGACATTTAATTTCATAGTATTTATACTTTATACTCCCAAGAAAATAACCCAAGTGTGCCACATTAGTCAGCACAATGTCTAATTAATGTGGACTCTGATTATAGGAATTATTACTAGACAGGATAAAATGGATGACCTAGTTTGGGAATTGTTTTTATGATACAACTTCATATAAAACAGTCATTTTTATTTGTGATTTATTTACTTTTTTCTTTAGTTGTAGATGGACATAATACCTTTATTTTTATGTGGTGCTTAGGATTGAACCCAGTGCCTCACATGTGCTAGGCAAGCGCTTTACCACTGAGCTACAACTGAGCCCCTTGTGATTTAATTTTAATCTGCTTTTTTCATATATATATATATATGTCTAAATACATGCAGAATCTTAAAATAACAAAACTAAATATATAACTTAGTTGTGGTTTTGACTCAAAACTAATACATGCTCGTTCTGAAAACTTAAAATAATATTTATAAATGCATAAAGCATTGATTAACATGTCTGAGGCCCTGGGCTTGATCCTCAGCACTGAAAAAAATGCATAAAGAAATAAAAGTACTACATAAACTCAGCTGTTTACAGCTTGTTTTATTCATCAGATTTTTGGACAGATACATTAAGAATATGTGTTTATGTAAATATTAAATTTTTAAATTGCCTAAGCAATTCATGAATACATTCTCATTGTAAAAAACAAGAGTAACACAGAGTAAAAAGTGAAAGCTCCATCCACACCCTCCCTTACATTCCAGTACTGTTTTATCCTAGCCATTGTTAATAGTCCAGAAATTTATGTTTGAAGAATTTTGCCATATGCTAGGTACTTACTCATGTGCTATTTTTAGAAAAATTATTTCACGTTTATATATTTATTTATTTTTATTATTAAAATTTATTTTAAAATTTTTTTTGGTTGTTGATGGATCTTTATTTATTTATTTGGTTTTTTTTTTAATATTTTTTAGTTGTAGATGGACACAATGTCTTTATTTTATTGCTTTGTATGTGGTGCTGAGGATCGAACCCAGGGCCTCAGGCATGCAAGGCAAGCGCTCTACCGCTGAGCTACAATCCCAGCCCCAATCTTTATTTATTTGTATGTGGTGCTGAGAATCGAACCCAGTGCCTCACACATGCTAGCTTAGTGCTCTACCACTGAGCCACAACCCCAGCCCTCACGTTTATATATTTAAACTTGCTTATCTCACTAATACAGAAACCTTTTATTAAATATATCCAAATTTACTGTATTTAAGAAATAAAGACATAGTGCAGTATTCTACCAAAAACTGCGTTGATTCCCCCCTCCCATACCGAGGATTGAACCCAGGGGTGCTTAACCACTGAGCTACATCCTCGGACCTTTTTTATATTTTATTTAGAGACAGGGTCTCACTGAGTTGCTAAGTTCCTCGCTAAGTTGCTGAGGCTGGCTTTGAACTCTCAATCCTCCTGCCTCAGCCTCCCAAGCCTCTGGGATTACAGGCATGCACTACCACATCCAGCTGCATTGATTTTTAAATTCTACAGGTAGCAAAACTTCAATACTTAATTAAACAAAATTCTTTTAAAAATATAATGTCAGGGCTGGGGCTGTACCTTAGTGGTAGAGCACTTGCCTAGCATGTGTGAAGCACTGGGTTCAATCCTCAGCACCATATAAAAATAAGTAAATAAAATAAAGTTATTGTGTTTGTCTACAACTAAAAAAAAATTAAGAAAATATAATGCCTTTATCAAAAATGATTTGAAATATTTTATTTTAGATGTTGATGGACCTTTATTTTATTCATTTATTTATATGCAGTGCTGAGAATCAAACCCAGTGCTTCACACATGCTAGGCATATGCTCTACCACTGAGCCACAACTCCAGCCCCCTTGAATTTTTTAAAACTATAAAGGCAAGGCTCAAGGCAAAGAATATAATTGGATAGGGTTTTAAGGAAAAGCAGAAGCTCCTTTTCTTCTGCTCTCCATCTCTCCAGTCACTTCTCAGAGGAAACCCTTGTCCCAGTCTCTTGTATATCCTTAAAAACTCAAGCATACTTTTGCTATTTATTTATTTAATTTTTGTGGTACGGGGATTGAACTCAGGGGCACTTGACCACTGAGCCACATCTCCAGCCCTATTTTGTGTTTTAGGTAGAGACAGGGTCTCACTCAGTTGCTTAGCACCTTGCTGTTGATGAGGCTGCCCTTGAACTCAGGATCCTCCTGTCTCAGCCTCCCAAAGTGCTGGGATTACAGGAATGCACAACTGTGCCCGGCTTGCAATTTATTTTTTATTTTTAAATATTTTTTTTAGTTATAGATAGACTCAATGTCTTTATTTTGTCTATTTTTATGTGGTGCTGAGGATCGAACCCAGTGCCTCACGTGTGCAAGGCAAGCGCTCTGCCACTGAGCCACAACCCCAGACCTGCAATTTATTTTTTTTTATTTTTTATTTATTTTTTATTTTTTTATTTTTAGTTGTAGATGGACACAATGTCTTTATTTTTTTATTGCTTTGTATGTGGTGCTGAGGATCGAACCCAGGGCCTCACGCATGCCAGGCAAGCGCTCTACCACTGAGCTACAATCCCAGCCCCTATTTTTAAATTTAATATATTGAGAACATTTTTCTTTATCAGTGCCTTTTGGCAGGCATCATAATAAATTATTCATGTTATTTTTTATTATCACAAATAGTGTTTCAGAGACTGTCTTTAAATATTAAACCTTGGTTATTTATATCTATAGTATAAATTCCTGGAATTAAAATTACTAGGTTAGACACAACAAACAAACATTTTTGTTTGTTTCCAGGGGTGGGGTTGCTGAGGATTGAACTCAGGGGCACTCGACCACTGAGCCACATCCCCAGCCCTATTTTTATTTTATTTAGAGACAGGGTCTCACTGAGTTGCTTAGTGCCTTGCGGGTTGCTGAGGCTGGCTTTGGACTTGCCATCCTCTGGCCTCAGCCTCCCAAGCTGCTGAGATTACAGGCGTATGACACCCCGCCTAGCAGAATGTTGTTTATTTTAAGTTGTAGATGGACACAATACCTTTTTTTTACTTATTTTTATGCAGTGCTGAGACTCAAACCCAGTGCTTCACACATGCTAGGCAAGTGCTCTACCACTGGGCCACAACCCCAGTTCAGAATGTTTGTTTTTAATCTTGATGGTTTACAAAAAAAATTGAATATATATTTCTACCAGTAGTATTTTGGATACCCTCTTTCCTTATATCCTTGCCAACCTGATGTTAAATTTTTTAATGTTTGGCAATCTGATAGGTAAGAAATTGTTAACATTAATTTGCATTGAAACACAGTTGAGTATTTTTCATGAGTATCACATTGAAATTTTTTGCAAGATTTTTTTACATAACTATCTTAAAATGTTATTAGTTAAAAGTTATTAAAACTAGATTTTTTTCTAATCATTGAGTATGACGATATAATTTTGAAATTCTGTACTTCTTTGAGGGTCTCAAGAAGCAAAACAAAACCTAAAGAATAACAGAGTCACAGCCAAACCTGAGTACATTGGAATATGTGATTGGTTTTGAGAGATTTGTCAATGTAATCGTTTATTCTTCAGGCAATGATCTTTTATACAATAGACTCTAGGAAGACAAAGTCATAGCTGAATAACTGGAAAAACCTAATGTTTTCCATTGACTAACTTTTGTTCATATTATGAGCTTAAAGTTTTCTAGTAGAGTGCCACTGTAATCTATGACCTTGGGCCACACCAGTTTATTGTTTGGGGAGCTTCAGATTGTTTACATAAGATGACCTTTAAGTTGATTCTGCTCCAAAATTCTATAATTATATTGAAAACTGTTTGCTAAAGATTAATTTAAAAAATTTTTTTTAGTTGTCCATGGACCTTTATTATATTTATTTACCTGTGGAGCTGAGAATCAAACCCAGTGGCTGATACATGCTACGCAAGCGCTTTACCACTGAGTTCCAACCTCAGTCCTAAAGATTAATTTTTAAGCCTTCTCCAAACATTTGTTTATTGTTTTGTTTTTGTAATAAATGGAATATGTTTTATTTATGCCATACTGATACATTGTATAAATCACAAAACTATACCAGAAATACATAAGAGAGATGAGTTTTTTTTTTTAACTTATTTAGATGTAAGTGTTAATATTATGTTTTTGCCCCATGGGTTATCATTTACCTCTCTAGAGTAAATGCCATCCCACAGGAAGTCATTCTACTAATTTGAACTAAAACTATTTGTTTACGTTAATTATTGTGTCTCTTTATTTGGCTTTTTCTTTTGTAGTGAAATCTTGAGTCTTTAAAGGAGTTGGTAAATAAACATGTTAGGTATAGAGCAAATTATCCCATAAAGTTCGAACAGTAAATGCGGATAAAACATCATGTTTGGCTCAATTTCATGTTTTACTCTTGTATAAAATGGAAAACATATATGTATACATTTGAAGTTAGGAAATTTCACCTTTTTTTGGTGGTACTGGGGACTGAACCCAAGAGTGCTCTATTACTGAGCTGATTTCCCATTCCTTTTTTTTTTTTTTTTTTTTTTTTGAGATTTCTTTTTATTTTTTATTTTATTTTGAAATAGGGTCTCAGTAAATTGCAGAGACCTTGAATTTATAATCCTGCCTCAACCTCTGGAGTAACTGGGATTACAAATATATGCCACCATACCCATCAGGATATTTCACTTTAAATCCTCTTTCTAATATTCTAATCAAAGATAGGTGCCTGCAAAACCTAGGACTGAACTCAGGGGTATGGGGCACTGAACCACTGAGCCACATCCCCAGCCCTTTTTATATTTTATTTATAGATAGAGTCTCACTGAGTTGCTTAGCACCTCGTTGTTGCTGAGGCTGGCTTTGAATTCGCCATCCTCCTGCCTCAGCTTCCTGAGCTGCTGGGATTGCAGGGTGCGTCACCGCGCCCAGCCTGCAAAACTCTTAAACATTGAGAATAAATTAACAGGGGCTGGGGTTATGGCGCAGTGGTAGCGTGCTCGCCTAGCACACAGGAGGCACTGGGTTCGATCCTCAGCACCACATAAAAATAAAATAAAGATATTGTGTCCACCTACAACTAAAAAAAAATAAATATTAAAAAAAAAAAAGAACTGCTACATTAAAAACAAACAAAAAAAAGAGAATAAATTAACAAATCATTTCATAAAAGTACAAAACATCAAAAGCAAATAATTAGTACTTGCTCTGTGGTAGTCATTGTGCTGGCTTCTGGTTTACAGTGCTGAATAAAACATATGGTTTCTGCCCTCTGTGAGTTTATTCTCTGGCAGAGAAGTTAAACATTAATGCATTGCTTATAGTGCAGAAGAGCAATGCTCAGTGTTTGGTGATCATGTGTGTTTATCTACCTTCTAACCAGTTTGTCCTTAGGGAATAGGAACATAGGTAAAATAACTCTTAGTGGGGCTGGGCATGTAGCTCAGTGGTAGAGTGCTTGCTTTGCTACTGTGAATTGCATGGGTTCTGTTCTCAGCAATATGAGCTAAAACAAAACAAAATGCCTTCCAGAGGATGTAGCCTGGTGGTAACATGCTTGCCTAGCATGTATAAAGGCCCTGGGTTCAATCACCAGTGTGGGTGGGGCAGGGAACCAACCAAACCAAATCCCCCCCCCCCCAAAAAAAATCTCTCAGTGCCTGTCTCTTGCATAATAATTTAAAAATCTAATATAAATGATTTCTGAATAAGCCACATTATTGCTCTTTTCTAGTTAATATAGCTTAGAAGGAGATGATTACCCTTGCCATGTTTCTGTAATCAGCTTCGTTGAGGTTGGTTGCCAAACTAAAGTTGAAGCTAGTGTATGCTTCAGCAGAGAAGGGAAAACAGGAATGCAAGACTCCATCTTGGACTGGATGAGGGCTTTTTGTAAGGTATTCTAGGTTTGGAAATGTCAAAACTAAAAATGCTTTTTAACTTTCCAGAGCCATAAAACATTTGAGCCCTAACGAAAAGAAAGCTTTTGTTGTTGTGTATAAGGCCTTAGGGCAGGAGCCAAATTTGTTTATAGGGTTTTTTTGGGGGAGTGGGGATGGAATGGGATGGAATAGGGTTGTGGACTTTCACTTCTTTATACAACATTTAAAGTGGTAGTGTGCATTTTATTTATTTGTGTATTTCAGTATTCAAATAAAATTTAAATGGGTAAAAGGTAGTGCTCTGTGTATTGCTATGAAATAATATACAGGATCTGTTGTAAAAATGAAAATAAAACTATTCTCTCAGTATATAAAGAAATAATGTATAGAACATGTTTTGAAAGACATACTAAAGTATTATTTGTTACATTTCAGTGAGTAATTAGTGAGACATTCACTTTGTTTCTTGTGTGTGTGTGTTTTTTTCTTTCTTTCTTTCTTTTTTTCTAGTAATGGGGATTGAACCCATGGGTGCTTTACTACTGAGCTACATCCTCAGCCATATTTATTTTATTTTAAGACAGGGTCTCACTTAGTTGCCAAGGCTGACCTCAAACTTGCGATCCTCCTGCCTCAGCCTCCCAGGTTTCTGGGATTACATTCATGAGCCACCTTGCCTGACTTCTTGTGTTTTTGTTTGTTTGTTTGTTTGTTTGTTTGTTTGAGGAAATGTCTAGCTGTGATGCTTAGACTGGCCCCAAACTCCTGGGCTCAAGTGATCTTATCTTAGCCTCCTGAGTAACTGGGACTACAAACATGTGCCAGTGCACCTGTTGGTTTGTGGTGGTATTATTATTATTATTTTATTTGTTCCTTTTATTTATAGTGTATTTTGACATATTATACATACATGGAGTATAACTTGCCATTGTTGTGGTCGTATATGCTGTACGATTACACTGGTCGTATATTCATATTTAAACATTGGAAAGTTGTGACTGATTCATTCTACTGTCTTTGTTCCCATCCTCCCTCCCTTCTCTTCATTTCCCTTTGTCTAATCCAATGAACTTCTTTTTTTTTTTTAATTTTTTTATTCATTTATTTGTTATTTATATGTGGTGCTGAGGATCGAACCCAGTGCCTCACACATGCTAGGCAAGTGCTCTACCACTGAGCTACCGCCCCAGCCCTAATCCAATGAACTTCTATTCTGCCTGCGCCCCATTGTGTGTTAGCATCCACATATCAAAGAGGACATTCCACCTTTGTTTTTTTGGGACTTGACTTATTTCACTCAGTATGATAATCTCCAGTTCCATCCATTTACTGGCTGAGTAATATCCCATTGTGTATATGTACAACATTTTCTTTATCCATTTATCTGTTGAAGAGCACCTAGGCTGGTTCCATAGTTTAGCTATTGTGAATTGAGCTGCTATAAACAATGACGAGGCTGCATCACTATAACATGCAGATTTTAAGTCCTTTGGGTATATACTAAGTGGGATAACTGGGTTAAATGGTAGTTCCATTCCAGGTCTTCTGAGGAATCTCCATACTGCCTTCCATGGCAGCTGCACCAATTTGCAGTCCCACCAGCAATGTATGAGTGTATTTTTTCCCCCACATCCTCGCCAACATTTATTGTTACTTGTATTCTTGATAATTGCCATTCTGACTGGAATGAGAGTTATTATTTTTAGTACTGCTGCTATGACTTCAGGGAATGAAACCAGGGCCTCCCACATGCTAGGCAGTTATTCCACCACTGAGCTACATCCCAGCCCTTTTAAAATTTTTATCATGAGACAGTGTCTCGTCAACTTACCCAGGCTGGCTTTGAATTTGGAACCCTTCTGCTTCATACTTGGGAGTAGCTGGGATTACACACATGCACTTGTGCTTTTTACCATCTATATATTACCCTTTTAAACTACTTTTCGTGTTATCTATTGTTTCAGTACTTGTCATTTGTTTCCTATTTTTTATCTTTTTCTTGTTTTACTTACATTTTACCTTATATTGGGTCTAGGGGGATACTCTTGGTAGCTTCCTGTGGCTGTTTCTTTCCTCTTGATGTCTTAGGCTGGCTGGGTATGGGGATCTAGGTTGAAAAATCAGTTATATTAAAAATTTGAACAGTTTTTTTACTTTTTAAAATATTAAATAGGCTGGGATTGTGGCTCAGCGGTAGAGCGCTTGCCTCGCATGCGTGAGGCCCTGGGTTCGATCCTCAGTACCACATACAAAGCAATAAAATAAAGACATTGTGTCCATCAACAACTAGAAAAATATTTAAAAAAAAAATTAAATATCTTCAGTATATGAAACAGTAAAGAGCATATTCTAGTGAACACAATTGAAGAATACCTATGTATCCTCTCACTGATAGATAGCTTCTACCTCCTATCACCATTCTGTTTTGGATATTTAATCATTTCTTTCTTTGCTTTGTATTTATACTTTTTTTTTTTCTTTTTGGTACCAGGGTTTGAACTCAGGGGTGCTCGACCACTCACTGAGGATGACCACTGGGGATGAGCCACATCCCCAGCTCTATTTTGTGTTTTATGTAGAGACAAGGGTCTCACTGAGTTGCTTAGTGCCTCACCATTGCTGAGGCTGGCTTTGAACTCGTGATTCTCCTGTCTCAGCCTCCCAAAGTACTGGGATTACAGGCATGAGCCACTGCGCCGGGCTTGTATTTATACATTTTAAAACAATGTGTAGTAGTACTACATGTTTTTCTGCTTTACTTAATATATTTTTCTGAAAAAAATTTAATATGTTTCTAAGATTTATCTATATTTGTATGTGTAGCTTTGGTGCATTCATTTTTCACTGGTATGTGATATTTTATTGTGTAAGTATATCAATTCATGTCATCATTCATTTATCAGTGAATTGAGAGGCATTAAAATTAACTGCTGGAGTGGACATCTTTTCAATGTATCTTTAAACATACATCTGCAGGAATTCCCTAGGGTATATACTTAAGGTAGAATGAGTTCATGTATAGGCTTTATCATCAATTTTAATAAGTACTAACTACCAAGTTCTCCAAAGTATTTGACTAGTGTATGCCAGTTGTTGGTGTATAACACTTAAGTTGCCAACATTATTGCCAGTACTTGATGTCAGCTTAATTTTAGGCATTCTAGTGAGTGGGCTGTGATTATCTTATGATAGTTTTAATTTGTATTCCTCTATTTGTGAGGGATTGCTTATCTTTTTAACATTGCTATTTACCTTTACTCTTCTGTCAATTGCTTTATTTTCTGCTTATTTTTAAAAATTGGACTTTTTCTTAATACTTTTTATAAAATTGTTATGTTATAGATATTTCTTGGTTATATGCTTTGGAAATATCTTCTCAGTTTATCTTTTTGCTTGTTATATTGCCTTAATGCACAGAAGTTTTTATTTTTATTTTATTATAATAAGCATCATATATTTGTTGTTTGAAATGCAAATCCTCGTTTGATTTTTTTTTTTTGGCTTTCTATGGCCCATTTGCATTTTTAAAATAGCCGTATTGAGGTATAATTGACATATAATAAGTTGCTCATATTTAAAATGTACAGTTTGATAAGATTTGGCATATCTTTCACATGCATGAAATCATCATCATAATCAAAATAATGATTATATCCTTGTCCCTAGAAATTTCTTCTTACCCTTTTGTATTTGTTTTTTTAATGCCCCACTCACATATTCCTCTTCCATTTCTGCACAACTACTGACCCACTGTAGATCATGTTGCATTTTTTAGACTTTTATGTAACTAATCAGTCTCTTTTACCTCTTTTACTAAGTATAATTATTTTTAAATTTATTCATTTTGTCTAAATCAATGTTTAATTCCTTTTATTGAGGAGTGTTTATTATATGTTATATCATGGTTTGTTTATTCATTCCTGTTGGTAGACATTTGGGTTGTTTTCAGTTTGGGGCTACTACAAGTCATTCTGCTAGGAGCATTCCAAGTATGTTTTTGTGTAAGCAAATGCTTTTTACTTTTTCTTGGGTAAATACTTAGGTGGCATGGCTGGGTCATATGACAGGTTTTCCAGGGTAGTTATATCATTTTACATTCTTATAAAAAATGTATGAAGATTCGAGTTTTCTGTTTCCTAGTTAACACTTGGTATGGCTAATTTTTAAATTATAGCTGCTTACAAATTAGTAGTTCTTTGTTGTGGTTCTAACATGCATTTTCCTCATGAGTTATTATGTTGAGCATTTTTCATTTGCTTATTTGCTATCCTTTGGCCAAGTGTCCTGACATTTAAAAAAAAAAAACCCCGGTTTTCTTACTGTTAGGTTTTTCCCACCGCCCCCCTATTGGCAATTGAGCTCAGGGCCTCCCATGTGCTAGACAATCACCCTACCTCTGTAGCTTGGCTGCATCTCCAGTCCTTTATTTTATTTTATTTTTTAGTATTTATTTTTTAGTTGTAGGTGGACAGAATATCTTTATTTTATTTTTATGTGGTGCTGAGAGGATCGAACCCAGTGCCTCACGCATGCGAGGTGAGCACACTACCACTGTGCCATAACCCCAGCCCCTTATGTTTTGTTTTGAGATGGGGTCTTAAGGTGCCAAGGCTGGCCTGGAACTCCTGGGCTTAAATGATCCTCCTACCTTAGCCTCCTAAGTAGCTGGGACTATAGGCATGTGCCATTGAACATTTTTTTTTTTGTAGCCCCAGGGGTGCTTAGCCACTGAGCCACATCCCCAGCCCTTTTTTATATTTTAATTAGAGACAAGGTCTTGCTGAGTTACTTAAGGCCTCGCTAAGTGCTGAGGCTGGTTTTGAATTTGTGGTCCTCCTGCCTCAGCCTCCCAAACCCCTGGGATTACAGGTGTGCACCACCACGCCTGGCTGGAACTTCTTTTTTTAACATGAATATCTAAATTTTCCAATATCATTTGTTGAAAAACTATCCTTTCCACTGACTTGGCTTTGCACCCTGTTGAAAATCAGTTAGCCATACGTATAGGGAACTGTTTCTGGATTCTTTTGTTTCATTGCTCTGTTTGTCTGCTTTAATGCCAATACTACACTCTTGTTTTTCAAACAGAAAATTCAATATGAAAGCTATATTGCACATAGCAACAAGAAGTAGAACGAAAGTAGAATGGAGGGAGGGAGGAATATGTAGTAGTTATATTTTAATGGGTTCAGTTTCCATTTCATAAGATGACAAGAGTTCTGTGGATGAATGTTGGTGGTGGTAGCACAGAAGTGTGAATATACTTAGAATCATAGAACTGTACACTTAAAAATGGCTCATGCAGTATCTTTTATGTTAAATGTATTTTACCACAATTTTTTTTTTTTTTTTGGACCAGGGATTGAACTCAGGGGCACTCGACCACTGAGCCACATCCCCAGCCCCATTTTGTGTTTTATGTAGAGACAGGGTCTCACTGAGCTGCTTAGCGCCTCGCTGTTGCTGAGGCTGGCTTTGAACTCACGATTCTCCTGTCTCAGCCTCCCTGAGTGCTGGGATTACAGGCTTGAGCCACCGCGCCCGGCTTTACCACAATTTTTTAAGAAGCCATATTAGGGCTTGATGACACATACCTGTAATCCCTGCTGCTTGGAAGGCCGAGGCAGCAGGTTGGCAAGTTTTTGAGGCCAGCCTAGGCAACTTCATGAGACCCTCTCTCAAAAAAAAATTTTTTTAAAGGATTGGGAATGTCACTTAGTGGAAGAGAGCACTTGCCTAGCATGAATGAAACCCTGGATTCCATATCCAGTACCACAAAACAAAACACCAAAACTGTTGCACAGTGTCTGGGTTTTCAGTATCAGTTCACCGAGAGAGTTTTCTTTTTTTAAAAATTATATGTATATATTTTTTTCTTAAATTAGAGCTTTATAGTTATGTATAGTAGTTGGGTTCATCCCGACAAACTCACACCTGCATGGAATTTTATTTTAATTCATGATCTAGATAGGTTATTTTATAAATGATGGGGCATTGATTAAAATCCAAACAGCCAAAAGGTGTGTTCTAGTCTGTTTTACACAATTGCCTTAGAATTGCAGTACTTTTACCAAGCATGATAAAGCTTAGATTTAAAAATCTCCAGACTTAAAAGTATTGTAGATAAGTTATTTTAAGTGTAGCAATTCACTGAAGCAAAAATGGGGAGTAATTTGTATTTTTCCTCATTTGTCCTCCACCCCATAATCTTCCTTTTGCATACTTGTGTTGGTTTCTTCTTCTTTTCTTTTTCTTTTTGGCCTTGGTTTCTTGAACATTTCTTGATCTAAAATCTTGAGACAGCACTTTTTTAAAAAAATGCTGATAACATATACATAACATACAATTTCCTGTCTTAACTTTTTGTTTTTGAAATGAGGTCTTGCTGTGGCCCAGGTTGACCTCAAACTCCTGAGATCAAGAGGTCCTCCTGCCTTAGCTTCCTGAATAGGGGGCCTACAGGTGTGCACCAAGAGCACCTGGCCTCAACCATTAAGTGAACAATTCAGTGGCATTAAGCACATTCACATTGTTGTAAACAAGTACCTCTCTCCTTCCATCTCCAGAACTTTTTCATGTTCCCAAAATGAAGCTCTGCTCCCATTGAACACTAACTCTTCATTCTTCCCTTTCCCTAGCCTCTGGCAGCCACTCTTCTTTCTACCCTCTGACTCTGAATTTGACTATTAGAGTAGGTACCTTATGAAAGTGGAATTGCAAAGTCTCTTTGTGACTTGATTATCTCCTTAGCATATTGTTCTTAGGGTTCATTGATCTTATAGTATGTGTCGGAATTGATTCCCCCCCCCTTTTTTTTTTATATTTTTTTAGTTGTAGATGGACACAATGTCTTTATTTTATTGCTTTGTATGTGGTGCTGAGGATCGAACCCAGGGCCTCATGCATGCGAGGCAAGCGCTCTACCACTGAGCTACAACCCCAGCCCTTGATTCCCTTTTAAAGCTGAATGATATTCCATCATATGTATATACTACATTTTTTTCATTCATTCATGTTTATGGACACTTTGGTTGCTTCTGCCTGTTGACTATTGATAATCTGCTGTGAATATAACTCTCCAAATACATCTTTGAGATCTTGCTTTCAGTTATTTTGGGTATGTAACTAAAGTGGAATTATTGGATTATGTGGTATTTCTGATTAATTTTGGAAGAACCACTGTACTATTTCTGTAGCAGCTATACCACTTTACATTCCCACCAACAGTGCACAGAAGTTCCAATTTCTCCACATTCAGCACTTTAAAAAAAATAAAATTTTTAGCCGGGCGCGGTGGCTCACGCTTGTAATCTCAGCACTTAGGGAGGCTGAGACAGGAGAATCGCGAGTTCAAAGCCAGCCTCAGCAACGGCGAAGCGCTAAGCAACTCAGTGAGACCCTGTCTCCTCATAAAACACAAAATGGGGCTGGGGATGTGGCTCAGTGGTCGGGTGCCCCTGAGTTCAATCCCTGGTACCAAAAATAAAATAAAATAAAATAAAATTTTTAATAACCATTCAAATGGGTATCAAGTGGTGTTATGGTTTGAATATAAGGTGTCCCCCCAAAGCTCCTGTGTTATTTCAGGAATATTCAGAGGTGAAATGATTAGAATATGAGAGCTGTAATCTGATCGGTCCATTCTCATTTGAATGGACTGACTGGGTAGTAAGGTAGGCCGGTGGGCGCAGCTGGTGGAGGCAGGTCACTGGGGACTGCCCTGAAAGGGTTCATCTCACCAGTGGTGCCTTTCCCTCTCTGCTTCCTGGCTGTCATGAAAGGAGCAGCATTCCTTCACCACACCCTTGTGCCACAATATTCTGCCTCATTTTGGGCCCAGGGCAATGGAGTCAGCCAGCCATGGACCTACCCTCTAAAACTGCAAGCCCAAATAAACTTCTTCCTCTAAGTTGTTCTTGCAGGTGTTTTGGTCACAGCAACAAAAACCTGATTAACACAAGTGATATTTTATTGTGGTTTTGATTTACATTTGCCTAATTTGTACTGTTAAGCATATTTTCATGTCTTTGTTGGCTCTTTGTATATCTATTCAAGTCTTCTGCCTATTAAAAATTGTTTTTAAATGGTTGAGTCTGAGATATTTTTGAATGTATTCTAGATATTAACTCATTAATAATGTGATTTGCAAGTACTTTCTCCCATTCTGTGGGTTGCCTTTTTACTCTGTTGATAAGAGACCTTAAGTGCACAGTTTTAAATTTTAATGTAGACTAGTTTCTCAATTTTTACTTTATTGCTTGTGCTTTTGGTATGCTGTTCAAGAAGTCATTGGCATATCTACTGTTATAAAGCTTTCCCCCTGTGTGTTCTCTTAAGTGTTTTATAGTTTTAGTTATTAGGTCTTTGATACATTTTGAATTGATTTTGTGTCTGGTCTAAGGTCAGGTCCAATCTTCATTGTTTTGCATATGGATATCTGGTTTTCCTGACACTAATAAATACTTGTGGTCTACTTGTTGAAAATTATTTTACCATATATAGAAAGGTGTGTTTCTGGGCTGTCTATTGGATTCCATTGGCTTCTTTGTCTTTTATTGATAGCTCCAGTAATTAAATTTTAAGTTTATATCATTAAAGAAACAAAATTTTTTTTTCACTCAACCACAACAGTGATGAAAAGATTATAAATTGAGTAAACAAAATATTGTATTTTCTCTATCATGCTGATCCTCAAAAAATTGTGTTTAAATTATAATATCTAATAATTATGATAGCTCCTCAGTCTGTCACCATTTTATCCTGATAATAGGAAGGTAAATTGGAACAAATTTTCTGGAGCAGAATTTGATATCTGTAATGTCTTCAAAATCATGCACCCAGCAATTCTATTTATAGGGCATTATTCTAAGAAAATTGTCATGAGTACATGGAAGATGTTAGGCATAGAATGCTCATCTCAATGTTATATATAATACTGCAAAGTTAGAAAGCATGATATCCATAAATACAGAATTAGGTAATGAGTTATGGTATCCACAAAAGGTTGTACAGTCATGAGAATACTGATGTTGAAGAAAACTTTACAATAAATGTAGAGACATACAGCATGAGTCTATTAAAATACTTTAAACATTAAAGGAACTATCAATATTACCTGTTAACAGTGTTGTTTCTGGGTGGTGGTAATAGTACAATAAATGATATTACTATTATGACAAAATGGCAAAAGGTATTTTTTGAAATTGAAAATGAAACAAAGCTAGAAAACATATTTAAATCCCCAACAGAATCTGTATCTAAAAATAATCTTCGTAGGCTGACTTGATGGATAATAAGATTTAATCAGTACAGAAGAAAAATAATAAGTGAATAGACTAACAAGTAGGTCTTTTTTGTTTTGGGCCTTAAAAATATCAACCATAGCCATGAGTGTTGCTGTACAATTATAGTACTAGCTAACTTGGACATTGAGGCAGGAGGATCACGAGTTGAAGGCAAGACCCAGCAATTTAGTGATACCCTGTCTCAAAATAAAATTAAAAGGATTGGAGATATAGCTCAGTGGTAGAGTGCCCCTGGGTTCAATCCCTAGTTCCCAAAAGGGGGGAAAAAATCAACTGTAACTAACATACAAAGTGTGAGTTGGAGCACAGTGGTAACATAAGTAAGAGATTTTAGGCTTATAATTTATTTTAGCCATTTACTTTCTCAGTGCAAGCAGCCTGCTTTTCTCTTCCTGTTTTGTTTCATCTCACACTCAGTTTATTTTCTTCACAGGAAATATCCAATGCTTCCTCATTATTAACTGATATTTAAGTCTCTTCACCATTTATCCCCAATCTGTCCTGTCATTTTCTGACTTCAAATTGCTCTCTTTGGAGTCCTCCCATTCCCTTCATCTTTCTTTGCATTTTAAAACTTAACTTTTTAAACTGGGCGCGGTGGCTCAAGCCTGTAATCCCAGCATTTAGGGAGGCTGAGATGGGAGAATCGCAAGTTCAAAGCCAGCCTCAGCAATGGCGAGGTGCCTAAGCAACTCAGTGAGACCCTGTCTCTACATAAAACACAAAATAGTGGCCTAGTGGTTGAGTACCCCTGAGTTTAGTCCCTAGTACCAAAAAACAAACAAACAAAAACAAACAACTTGACTTTTTATACTTGAGATATCCCAGCTCAAGTGCTGCTTCCTCCTAGAAGTCTAACCCACATAGTACAGTCACATTTTATTCAGATTTGATTTTGGGACATTCATATGCTAAGAAATTAAATCAAACTAAAGTTTCTTGCTTCATGTGCAAAATTCAAAATAATGTATACCTTTCTCTAGTAAAATCACATTAATTCCTATTGCTATGGGATGTTCAGTTTTCAGAATAAACACCAGCTGTCTTTTGTCAGGTTTGTGTGAACCACTAGCATTCTAAAATATGGGTTGTCAGCATCACTGCTGGAAAACTTGTCACTTTAGAATGGAAATTAGATGTAAACTCTTAGGAAGAAGGCCAAATGATGACCGCAATACTACTTGCTACAAAATAATAAAGAGGATGCTTAGGAAGAAGCAGCAGAATTTGAAAACTTAGTTAAAAGGGTTGTAGAATTGTGCATTGAGACGGTTTAAAGTGTGGTGATTAAGTTTAGTCTTTGGAGCCATATGGCCCTAGTTCAAATTCTGAATCCAACATTTAACTTTGGAATGTTGGTTTCAAAGATAATTTTTTAGTTTTGGCCTCTGAAAGGAGGCAGATAGAACACAGAAGGAAGAGCATATTTGCTGGGGAAGATGTTTGGTTTTGTTCATGTTCAGGATTTGAATAGGACACCCAGATGGGAATGTATAATAGGTAGTTGAGGCATGTAACAAGGGCTTTATAGAGTGATCTGAGGGTAATATACTTAAGATGTGAATGAGAGCATCCCTGTTAAGAATAGTCAAACTTTGGGCTAGGATTGTAGCTCAGTGGTAGAACGCTTGCCTTGCATGTGGGAGGCACTGGATTTGATCCTCAGCACCACATAAAAACAAACAAATAAATAAATAAATAAAGATATTTGTGTTCATCTACAACTAAAAAATAAAAATAAAAAGAATAGTCAAACTCTGTGCCAAACTTGGCTGATAAAAAAAAAAAAAAATCTCAGTATGCATTATACTTTAAAAGCGATAACAGTTTCCATTCTTAGTACTGGGCTCCCACTTTGTAGGTGTTAATGAAATAAGTGACTTTAATGAAATAAAGGGAAGAGCCTATCAATTTGATTTCTATAGAATGCCACTGAACTTGAAGGGGTTATATTTATTATTTATGCCCCATTTCTCTTTCAGTTTTGTTGATGTCTTCTAGAATTTAAAAGAGAAACGAGACCTCTATTTTTTCTTTACTGCTCCTGATGGAGTTTTGTTTACATGAAGTATTTAAAATGTTATTTGGGTGGCTGCAGTTCATTCAGCCTAATCTTGTATTTTAAAAAAATGATAAGCCGGCCGTGGTGGCGCACGCCTGTAATCCCAGCACTTTGGGAGACTGAGACAGGAGAATCGTGAGTTCAAAGCCAGCCTCAGCAAGGGTGAGGTGCTAAACAACTCAGTGAGACCCTGTCTCTACATAAAACACAGAATAGGGCTGGGAGTGTGGCTCAGTGGTTGAGTGCCCCTGAGTTCAATCCCTGGTACCAAAAAAAAAAAAAGGGCTGGGGGGTGGGCGGTGGGCATAGCTTAGCCCCTAGCACGCACAAGGCTCTGGATTCAATCCTCAGTGTTGGGGTGAGGGGAGGAAGATATTAGTGAAGAAGATTGTTGTAGTGATTCTTCAAATACCCAGAATATGTTCATAGTGGGTATGTTATAGAGACTTCACTATTTAATTTGAACTAACATATGAGGGGGGTAAAGATTTAGAAATACAAAAAAGTATAAATCAGTATAGAGCAAATTGTAAGCATAAATTCCACAGTGTATTTAATATTTGAAATTATGTAACGTGTGGAACTCTTAATGGGGTATCTACATCAGAAGACATTAGATTGGTGGCAGGGGCTCTCTTAGTGGGCTTGGGGATTGTGAAGAGACCAATCCTGTCTGTATGTGTTCTGCCCTTTTTCTGTACTAGCAAAAGTTGATTGTTAGGGTTTGTTGTTATTGTTGTTGTTGTTATCAGGGATTGAACCTAGGGGTACTCACTAAGCCACATCCCCCATCCTTTTTATTTTATTTTTTTAGTTTGAGACAAAGTCTCAATAAATTGCTTAGAGCATTGCTAAATTGCTGAGGCTGGTCTCAAACTTGAAGTCCTCCTGCCTCAGCCTCCCAGATCACTGGGATTACAGGTGGGTGACTCCATGCCTGGCTAAAAGTTGGTAAATTTGCATGTGTGGTTTTGTCTATCATGTTGACTCATTCTGAAAGGTTGTACATCTAGTACTGTATGATACTAATAAACTATCAATAAATAGTTGTCCAGTGAATAAAAAGTGAATGTATTCTGCAAATAGGGAGACTTGAGAATGTCTGGTAGAAGTAGGCTAAGGAATGGTAAATTTACAAAGATTAATAAGACATAATATCTGACTTCAAGACCAAGTCTCGATATCGGGGAGGCTGGGGTTGTGGCTCAGTGGTAGAGCGCTTGCCTAGCACATGTGAGGCACTGGGTTCGATTCTCAGCACCACATATAAATAAATAAAATAAAGATCCATTGACAACTAAAAATATTTTTCAAAAATCTTCATATCAAGGACTGAGGATATAATGTAATGATAGACTAGTTGTCCAGCATGCAAAAGACCCTGGGTTTATTCCCTAGCACTACAAAAAAATCTAGTATCAATATAAAATTTTAAAGCTCCCTGATGGTTAGATTAACTGATGAAAGCAATAAGTAATTTGCTGACTTAATCCAGAATTCTAACTTTGATTTTAATAAATTTCATACAGGAAATTAGTAGCTATCTTATTTATGTAACAGATAAGCACACATTCTGCATTCTTTCTCTCTAGTAATTTAACTGGGAGGCAGAATTGTTTGGGGGTCAGTTTTATGATCCTCTTATCATTTTATTAAAATTCAGGATTTGAACCGGGTAATCCTAGCACTTTGGGAGGCTGAGACAGGATAATTACAAGTTCAAAGCCAGCCTCAGCAACAGTGAGGTGCTAAGCAACTCAGTGAAACTCTGTCTCTACATAAAACACAAAAAATAGAGCTGGGGATGTGGCTCAGTGGTTGAGTGTCCCTGAGTTCAATCCCTGGTACCAAAAAAAAAAAAAAAAAAAAAATTGGGGATTTGATTAAATGGTGACATGATGTTCTTCTGAAAATATGGAAGGCAGCCACTTACCTAAAATAACTGTGACCAAGTAGCAAGATACTTAATTCAGTGGGCATACTAAAATAGCTTAACTGATATTGAAGTGGGCCAAGATCAGACAATTCGATGTGTTGGTTAAGAGTACTTTCACTATATATGGTATAATTACTTATCTCATATGTTTCCTTATAAGGGTCTTTAAAATTTTAAGCAACCAAGACCATGCTGTCATTTCTCAGTTATCAGAACTGATAATAAGGACCATTTGTAAACACTATGCAGAAAATCTGGTCGAATCCTGCAGAACAACCATATCTATTTGTAGTTTTCTAGGCAAGAAAATCAAAATAAAGACAAGAAGTTAGGAATCTTTGAAGAAATTATTCTGGGGGTAATAAATCCAGGTCAGATATAATGTATTTAAGATAAAATTACTCTTTAAAAATAAGACTTGCCTATAAAAGTAACCCTTATCAAAAGCCTGTTAGGCTTTTGACTGGACTCCCTAGTCCAGTCAGAATGTGTATTCTAGGGGGAAAATGGTTATAGCCTGCCTATGTTAGATTTTGCACACAATTCAAGTCTTAATCTAACTAGGTATATCAGTTGAGCATAGGCAAAAGACACACGTATATTAGCAGGAGAGAGAATAATTTCCCTGAAACTAGAAAGAGTCTTCAAATAAAGAATTTGGCAGCAATTTTTCAGCACTGTCCAAGGAGAACCAAAAAAACCCATTATTTGAACAAATTCTTAGTGATATGACACGTGTAATTTGTCGAGTTTTAATCACAGTTCATTTAATTTTGATTTAAATTCCATGCTCACCAGAAGTTGTCACTCCTCAGCTACCACAGTATGCGGAATGGGGGTGCTACATGGTGATGTGATCATCCCCTGTTGTGAGCAAATAAACTGGCATTTGGTCTTTATGTTGATTTATTTTTAGTGAACCTTTTAAAGGCAGTATAAAATTTGCCTTTTATAACTTGATTAACATGAATTAATCCCTAGAAGCCTAATCAATTTTTTGTGTGCAGAAGAGGATTTCATGGAGCCCTAGAACTGTTGGGCCCTGTGTAAGAATAAATCCTCACCCCCACCCCTTGTCTTCCTCCTTTTCTCTCTTTCTCTCTCAACTTAATGTTGTATTAATGAAACTCACTGTTTCATTTCAGACCTATAATGAGAACTATAGGCATTTTATGGTTCTGCTTTTAAATTTAGTCTCATATCAGAATAGTTTTGCCTTTTCTTTAACTCCACAGAAACAATTCATTAAGTGATGAAAATAGTATCCTTTAAATAAACCAAAGCCTTAAAAAGACAAATAAAAGGGTGTATGCATCTGTTAGAAGAAAATAGAGACAGTGCTTTTGAGAACAAAGACAAATTGTTTCATTAGTTTTATTTGTAAAATAATTAAATATTTTTATTTTTTAGACTTTATTGCAATATGCAAGCAACAAGAATGCATCAGAACATATTGTGTATCTTCTGGAGGTATATCGACTTGCCATCCAAAGTTTTGCCAGTGCACGTCCATTTTTGACTACTGAATGTGAAGATGTCCTCTTAGTGCTTGGCAGATTAGTACTGTAAGTTTAAGAATGTAAATTACTCTAAAAATGGAGTACCCCGTGTCATAGTATTTGCCTGACTTCTTTTTACAATGACATTACATTTATTCTTCAAAGCACCATTAATGTAATAACTGAATGAAATTCTCTTTGCTTTCTTCAGATTGCCAGGGAATATAGTCCAAGTGAAGTTTCAACAAAACAACATAATCTTATTGCCTCCAGTCTTTTTTCCTACTCTTTCTTAGAATCCAAGAATGATACATTTTATTTTTCTATATTTTAGACATATATTGATTCGGATGACAGTATCTGGAACTGTGGTGCTCGTTGAGGACCACAATATATTTTGGGGAAAATACCATGTAATCCTGTAATTTGATTATATTATTTGAACTAGGAATAATTTAACCAGCATAAAACATCAGGATACAATATAAGATTACCACCCTAAGGTCCATGGTCATTCTGCTGTTGTTTTAATATTTGACTTCCTCGTAGCAAACAAAACTACACCTTTAATGTATTGTTCATCAGCAAATTGAAAAAATACAACAAATATTTAAGTTTAGGTTGGCATTACCTTATTTAGCTTATAGATTGTTTACTGGGATTGTTTCTACTCTAGGTAGGTCATTTTATTTTTCCCTGGTCTGCCTTGTTTCCTTCTTGTTCTTCAAAGCCAAAACCTCTAACATTATAACCTTTATGGAACACAAACATTCCTGCTATTATAATTCCATTGTTCCTCCTGCCAAGTCTCATTTTTTCTGTTACCTATCCTAATACCTAAGTGATAAAGTAATATTCTGCAGGATTTCAGAGAGTTCTTGTTTGATTGGTATTTTAAGCTCTTTATTTAAGTTATTATACATTTCTTTTTTATAAAAAATTTTCTTGGGGCTGGGATTGTGGCTCAGCGGTAGAGCGCTTACCTCGCATGCGTGAGACCCTGGGTTTGATCCTCAGCACCACATCCAGAGCAATAAAATAAAGACATTGTGTCCATCTACAAAAAACTTTTAAAAAAATTTTTTTTTTCTTGTCATTGTTTTCCCTGTGCCTGTGTAATGATTAGGACACAAACTTTTTTTTTTTTTTTGGCTTGGTTTGTTAGTGATGAAGAAATGACTTTGCCAATCATTCTGCTTCCTCTACAAGTAACAGAAACCTGTCTAGATGATAGTTACATATATTTATCACTTTATCATCTGAATTGGCAATAGCTTGAGCTCCTGTTTTTGATTTATGGAGCCAAAACTATTCCTCTATGGGTTATCCCTTCTACCTAAACAAAACTGTTTGGGTTATGATTTGTAAAAGCCTTATATTCTTACCAAATGTGTTAAAGCAACAAGGTAAATATAAAGCCTTGTGGATTTTCCTTTTCAAAGTTGAAAAGCCAGTATATCAATTTGAAGGAAAATTTGAAGAGTGAAAAAGCTGAAAATAATCTCATCAAATGTAAATGTGCATTCAGTGTTGCTTTAATACTGTAATTATTACTATAACCACCTTTTATACTTAGTTATTTGTATTGTAGGAGTTGTTTTGAATTACTGCTTTCAGTGTCTGAAAGTGAACTGCCATGTGAAGTCTGGATACCATTCCTTCAGTCTCTACAGGTGAGTTGATTTTAAGTCAGAATAGTCTCTGTATAGGTATCCAAGACACCTACTTAATTACTTCTAGCAAACTAAAATTAGAAACTTAGAACAAAAACAAGTTAATTATATATTGATATTAAGTTCAGGACATGAGAAAAAGGATCTCTACCTAATGAGGGGTTATGTTTAAAAAAATGGGGGTTTTGTTTCATTTGATTTTGCTTTCTTTACATAGCTTGGAAATCACCACAAACATTTTTCATTATTTGAAAATACAGACAGAATAAGGCTATCAAAAATTTAAAATCTGGGCTGGGGATATAACTTAGTGGTAGAGCACTTGCCTAATATGTGTGAGGCCCTGGGTTTAATCCCCAGAATGACAAAGAATTTAAAAAAAAAATTAAATTGTATGTGATTATATAGTAGCATATTTGGATCATTTATAGTACATTTATGTACAAACCTTCAACATGTAAAACACGTTATTTCATCACATCTAAGGTCCCCCCCCCCCAATGCTTAAGGGATTTTGCCAAACATTATAGGTCACTGAAACAGCCAAAATAGTTCTTATAGATTATATTCATGCATTTTATACTTATGGGAAAACTACTTGGGTTCTCACATTGACTTGATTATCACCTTTCTTAGGTGAGCAGATCAGAAAGTGATAAATTGGGAGCCGGGCGTGGTGGCACATGCCTGTAATCCCAGCACTTTGGGAGGCTGAGACAGGAGAATCGTGAGTTCAAAGCCAGCCTCAGCAATGGCGAGGCGCTAAGCAACTCAGTGAGACCCTGTCTCTACATAAAACACAAAATGGGGCTGGGGATGTGGCTCAGTGGTCAAGTGCCCCTGAGTTCAATCTCTAGTACCAAAAAAAAAGAGAAAGTGATAAATTAGGGTAGGAGATCAGGATATGAATAAAAGCAAGTATAGTGCCCAAAACAGAAGACAGTCTTGTTACTGATGGAGACAGAAAAAACTATATTAAAAAATGGACAATACATAATAGCGGTCATTCATTTTTTTTTCTTTTATTGATCACTAATTGTCACTGCTCTATACTGGCAGGCTTTATATCATTTAATCAAATAAACCTTATAATTTAAGGATTATTTGACTCTCCATTTACAAATAGAAGGACACGTGTAGGAAGAGATTGATTATCTTGCCCAGAATAACACTCAGAGCTTATTTCATTAAATGATTTCTTCAGGACACAAACTCCATAGTGACTTGGATCTGTTTCATATAGGGACCAGTAAAGATTTGCATATTAACAAACACCTCTCATTATCAGGAAATTTCTTTTCTTTGGGATATATAACCCAAGATGAAATGATGTTAATGTTTTTTCTCTTTGGGAAGAAGAGGAATCTTTGTCATGTTCTTGGCTTTTTTGTTGTTGTTTTGGTACTGGAGAGTGAACCCAGAGATGCTTAACCACTGAGTCATATCCCCAGTCCTTTTTAAAAATTTTTGTTTTGAGACACAGTCTCAGTAAGTTGCTTAGGGCCTTGGTAAGTTGCTAAGGCTGGCCTTGAACTTGCAGTCCTCCTGTCTCAGCTTCCTGAGCTGCTGGGATTATAGGTGTGCACCACCACACCCAGTTTGGCTTATTTTAATTCTTGTTAATGCAGTTCTAATTTCTCACATACCTTATAGGTACTAAAAATCATCTTTCATGCATAACCTATTGATTTTTGTCACTGCCAGTAGTTTTATCCTGGCATATGCCATTCTAGAAGGGCACCTACTCTTTATACTATTAGTATTATTTTTATTAAAATCTTTAGAGAAAATACTCTATTTCCTCATTGTTTTCTTAGATTGTTTGCCTGAATAAAGCAAATGCCTTCTCCTTACCCCATGTAAGTTTTTCCGTGGTTATCAGATATGTAGGATATATTTTTGAATATATGTTTGGTAAAACTAATGAAGTAAGAGTATAGATTTAAGACATGGTCCCTTTTGAAATCTGAAATATAAATCTCTGAATTTTTATTTTATGTGATAAGTGGAAAAGGCTCAGATGGTATTGAGAATACTTTTGGCAAAATAATCTTTTTTGTTTCTTTGCTTGCTTTGTGGTAGTGGGAATTGAACCCAAGGCCTCTCCCATACAAGGCAAGTGCTCTGCCACTGGGCTACATCCCCGCTCTACTCTGTCTTTTCCGAACAGGGTCTAAATTTCCTGACTGGCCTCAAACATAGCCTCCCAAGTAGCTGGGATTAAGGGTAGATGTGATGGTGTTCAGCAAAGGAATAGTTTTTGTGAAAACAGGCTGCAAATAGAACATTTCTCAATCATGTTTAAACTGTATAACTCTTCCAGACTTTTTTCATATGGATGTGAAAATATACACTGAAATGATTTTTAAAATATATATATTTGAGTTGTTGATGGACATTTATTTATTTAAATGCAGTGCTGGAATCAAACCCAATGTCTCACACATGCTGGACAAGTGCTCTACCAATGAGCCACAACCCCAGCCCTAGATCTCCTTTTGATACTTGCCTAGAATTGCTTTGTGGTTGCAACATAAATTGTTTGACCAAATATCTTTGATATTTATTTTAAATGGTATGAGAGTGAACATCTTATGTTAGTATTTCTGTATTGTGGTTTCAAGATGTGGCTTAGAATATTTTCCCCTAAAAGGAAACCTGAGTTTTAAAATTATTTTTAAAATGCCACCATAGTTTTTAAAAACTCTATTTAAGACTATTTTTAAATGTAATTTTGTTTTCATATATACATACATATATTACATATATATGTGTGTATTACAGATACATACATATAGGTAACAGGGTTATACACTATTTGTATTCTGAATGAGCTGTATTTTTTTTTTTTTTTTTGGTACTGGAGATTGAACTCAGGGCCACTCAACCACTGAGCCACATCCCCAGCCCTATATTGTGTTTTATGTGGAGACAGGGTCTCACTGAGTTGCTTAGCACCTTGCCATTGCTGAGGCTGGCTTTGAACTCACGATTCTCATGTCTCAGCCTCCCTAAGTGCTGGGATTACAGGCTTGTGCCACTGCGCCCCGCTGAGTGAGCTATATTTTGAGCGTCAACAAATGAAAAAGTAAAAGATGTTTTTTAAAAAAATGAAACTTCGTTTTTTAAATGACAGTGGCTGTATTTGTTTCATGGCAGTGATAGTGTTTTCTACCAAAGTGTAACAGTACAGGCCTGTTAGATGTTGTAAGTTTGATAGCCAGACAAAGAAAATTATGATGTTTTCAAATAGAATCTTTGTCTTCACTGCAAAGTAAATATCTGTCCTAAGTTAAAGAAGCCTGAGAACCGGTCAACTGATAAAGAAAATTGCAGCATTAGTTAAGTATTGCTATTAGCAAACTGTTGACTGGAATTATCATTTTCTATATTAGTAACATATCTTAAACTCCTTCTTAGCAGGGGATAACTTAGCATATTGGGGTATATGTAGTTAAAGCCAGTCTTTACCATGAAAGTTAAGAGGGGGTTTATATGTTATATATTACTTGAGTGAATATAAAATTATATTCTTAGTTCTCTGAATATTTTTGGTTTATATTTTTCCCAAGAAAATTTGCTGTAAATGGAACCTTATGTTTGTAGAGAATTTTAGAAGTTTAAAATAAGAGAAATAAGTTAAAATTTTAGAACATGGGAACAACCTCACTATAATCATTCATCCTCACTAGTAATAAAAGACAGTGAGATATACATACCCATTTATAGTAAAATTTCTGACCCTCTTTCCTTTACCCAATGTATATAAATACTTTAAAGAACAAACTTGGCAATTTCCATTTTGCTTATGTGCTGAAATAGAATATCAGATAATAACCTAGACTTTTCTTAATATTGTACGTAGAGCCAGCTCTCACTTAAATGGTAATTGAATAATTTAAATAGTTATACAACAATTAGTGTCAGTAAACAATATTTCTCTTTGAAGGAATAGACTGTGTGAATATTGCAAAATCTTTTTAAACAAAAGCGAGAACAGTGGCCTCAAAATAATTAAATCAGTTATTGCTAAGGTTGTTAGATCTTCAGAGAGTCTGTCTTAATAGTAGGACACTTCAAATATTTAGTAGTAGTGCAAGACCTAAATTATTATTATTATTTTTAATATTTTATTTTTATGTGGCGCTGAGGATCGAACCCAGTGCCTCACGCGTGCTAGGCGAGTACGCTACCACTGTGCCATAATCCCAGCCCTAAGACCTAAATTATTGATTGTGGTGATAATTTTACCTGAGAGGTATTCAGGAAACATTTTAAAGTTTTCATTAATTTAAAAAGTGGCAGTGGAATTGCATAAAGCTTTGAGGATAGTGTAGTTTTTTTTTTTCTTATTTATTTTTAGGAAATCCAGGTTAAAGTAAGCCCGTTCAGTTCATAGATGTTCAGCTATATAGATAAGAAAAATGTTAATTATTGGCTTATTTTCTGGATTTGCTGTTTTTGTTTTAGGAATCACATAATACATTGTTGGAATTTGGGAATAATAACCTACAAATATTGGTTCATGTTACCCAGGAAGGGGTGTGGAAAAACCCAATTCTTCTTAAAATTCTCTCTCAACAACCAGTAGAAACAGAAGAAGGTAAGTCTTACTACTTCATTGACTGTTTTGGAGGATTTTGTTGATGATGGGTTAAAACTCTGTGAATTTTACTTTTATATATCTGTTCATTCTTTTTTCTTTTGAGTAGTAACAATTGTTAGCATTTAATGTTGTTGCTTATGTAAGTAAGGATTCTTAGGTAGTATTTAAAATACCACTTAGCGGGGCTGGGGTTGTGGCTCAATGGCAGAGTGCTTGCACATATGTGGCACTGGGTTCGATCCTTAGCACCACATAAAAATAAAGATATTGTGTCCATCTATAACCACAAAATTAAAAGTTGCTTAGTGCCTCGCCATTCTGAGGCTGGCTTTGAACTCATGATTCTCCTGTCTCAGCCTTCCAAAGTGCTAGGATTATAGGCATGCGCCACCACACCTGGCTATGTTTGCAGTACTTAGGATTGAACCCAGAGTCTTTGCGCTTATTTTAAAATGTCACTTTGAGTAACAGTGTTCATACAAAGTTCCTGAGATAGAAATAAATGATCTGCTAGTCTTTGGTATATGGTAGAGCTTTGCTTATAATGAAAATTTCTATTTGCAAAATAGTTTAAGATCAGAAAAAGTATGGATGTGAGTTGACATTTGCATTTTAGACACTGTTTAGACATTTTAGGCTATATTTGATATAGCCAACAATTATAACTTTATTTGCTTGAAGTTAGTGGAAAGCTTAGAGGATCACATTCTGTTATAATAAAAACAGGTTCAGAATGATTATACTTTTCGACAAATCTTCAGTTTAGGTCTTGGAACAAGAAGTATTAATGCCTTAATATGTCCCAATTGGTTAATTTATTCACCAAGTTTGACCACCATAACGTGCTGTTTAGATCTTTCTGTATAGTGAGAAAATTGGCATAAGGTTGTTTAGATTTTCTCTTGGTCCTGGCCTTTGATGAGTATATTGCCTATCACTACAGTGAAAGAAAAAAAGAATAAGGAATAGAGCTGTTAAATAAAAAGAGATTGGTATTTATTGTTTTGTGTTGAGGTCCTCAATAAATGGTATGTTTATAAATGCAGGCAGATGGAGGCTAAATTATTAACTTACAATTGATAAAAGCTGTTAGAGGACAGAACCCAGTATAGTCATGCACCACTTAATGCGAATATGTTCTGAGAACTGTCATTAATGATTTCATTGTCAGGTGAAAGTCAAAGAGTACACTTAAAGTCACTCATTTCAGGTGGCCTCTTGCTGTCAAGAAGTGCAGTATAGCAAGGTGCACCTATAATCCCAGTTACTTAGGAGACTGAGGTGGGAGGATCTCCAGTTCCAGGTCAGCCTTACAACTTAGTGAGACCCTGTCTCAAATAATAACTAAAAAAGGGCAGGGGGTGTGACTCAGTAATAGAGTTCCTTTGGGTTCAATCCCCAGTACCACATGTGCAAACACGAAAAAGAGGTGCTGTAAACACAAAATGTATGAGGCTTCTGCTGGTATAACACAGTATACTGTTTTACAGTAAACTATTTAGTAAATAGAAGTACATTCAACTATAAAAAAGAATGCTGTAAGACTGGTGGGTAGTAGGTTTATTTACACTGGCACCATCATCACAAATGTGTGAGCAATACATTACATTATAATGGTGGCTATGATGTCACTAGGCAGTAGGAATTTTTCAACTCTATTATAATCTTACAGGAATACCCTGGTGTGTGCAGGCCATAATTGACTTAAATGTTGTTATTGTAGTCTATAAATGGTTTCAAAAGCATCTTAGACGAGTATCCTAATCCAGTTAGGTCTTGACTGGGACAGAGAAGAATTCATGCTCCATCCAAGTAGGCCCAATCCTCAGAGGAAAAAGAGTAGAGCTAAGTTGAACATCCCTGGTACATTTTCCCATGATGTACTAATCAAATGTGTCACCAATCTTGAGGAGTAATAGTAATTTTTTCACATAGGAAAACAAGAAATGGGGAGAAACATTGTTCATCTAATATCCTGTACAGTCCTGTCTATTCAGTAAAGATTAATTAAGCACCCACCATTTGTAAGATTCTGGGTACATGGTATGTACTAAAGAATTATACTGAGGACCACAGTATAAGTGGTGGGCAACCTGAGGCCTGCCTGCTTTTACATTGATCTCTAGCCTAATTTCAGTTCAAAAGACTGGAAAGCTTTCTTTTTATCTCCACTGGCCCTGCAACACAGATACCAACATATCTGACACCAAAAAGCAGTGATTATCATTTCGTTGATTTCTTCTGTTTAAATAAAGTAGTAACAAGCATAAAAGTGCACATTTTTTAACCTCCAAGGAACTCAGTAAATGCATTTCAGTGTAGTTTTCTGAATCAGTAAAGGCCTATAAACATTTTTTTTCTGTCTCTGATTTTGTGTGCCTCCCCTTCAAATAAAACAGTTCATAACTTGAAGTATTTATTAAGTGCCCGCTGAAATTTCTGCCTGGCATGGTCATTAAAGATATCATGATGGAGCTCTTTTTAACTGAATCTTAAATGTTAGTAGTTTCTATGTGATGACATATATGTAAGTTTCATTATGTCTGCAACTTTCTTTTAAATTGTTCAATAAAAGAAAAGTTAGGCAAAGAAATCTAACTGGAAAGGAGGATATTTTTTATACTAAATTTTATATTTTAATTTTTCATATTAAATTGTTTGAAAAAAACAGTTGATGCAGTGGTGCACACCTGCATATTAATAATGATAATTAATTATTAAAATAGTTTTTAAAATACAAGATTGAACTATGTGTTAAAAATGGATAAAGCAGTGGTTTAATTATAATATATTGAATAAAATAATTTTGCCTTCTAGAAATAATAGCTGATTTTTAGAGTGCCTGCTATTTTTTGGGCACTGTATTAGTGCTTTCATATCTCATTTAATCTATAAAACAGGTGAGAGATCACACATGCATAAGACCATGTAGTAAAATTGTGGAGGCAGAATTTGAACCAAGGTGAGATGTTAAAAGTTTTTGACTGGGGACTGATAACCCTTCAGTTGCTAAATACATGGTTTTATTAAATATCTGTAATGTACAAAGCATTGTGCATAGTTCTCTAGGGAATACAAAAGACAAATACTATTGAACTTGTTAGCATTGTGTATTATATGCTTGGCCTTGTGCTAAGTGTCTTATCTGTACTATGTATCATAAATATATGTTTTTTTTAATATGTATTTTTTTTTAGTTGTAAGTGGAGAGAATATCTTTACTCTATTTCTATGTGGTACTGAGGATCGAACCTAGTGCCTCACACGTGCTAGGCAAGCACGCTACCACTGTGCCATAATCCCAGCCCCATAAATATATGTTTCATAAATGTTGTGGGAGCTTAAAAGGGATTGGAGTTGTGTAGATGACATGCCTGTTTTCAGGTGTGTTACCTCCTTAGAACCTAGTAGAGCAGTGTCTTATGTTAGGTGGAATAGGATACAGGGGAGAGAGATGCAGCAGAAAATAATGTGGAGGAATTAAATGGAAGAGAGTTACAAAAAAATAATTGCAAGGACAGAAGAGCTAAGTTAATTTCCTTGAGGAAAAGGAGGTAACAAGGAAGAAAAATGCTAAAATTTTATTTTTTGTGTAATTGGGAGAATACCATTACTGAAAAGAAACAAGGAGCCATTTGAAGGGGGGATATGGTTGTGAGTTCATTTTGTGGAGAAATAGAAAAGGCCGGCTAATTGTGATGTTTTCCTTTCATGCTTTTATACCTTGCCTACATATTATGAAATGTCTATGGTATTTAAAACCAGCCAACAACCAAACAACAACAAAAGCAGCTGGGCATGATGGTGCACACCTGTAATCCCAGCAGTTTAGGAGTAAAAATTTTTTTTAAAGGGCTAAGGGTATGGCTCAGTGGTAGAGGACCTTTAGGTTTAAGCCTCTTTACCACAAAACAAAAACAAAGCAAAACAGCAACAGGGGAAAATAACAAACTACATTGTATAGAATCTCTGGAGTTGGAGCTCTGGAGCCAGAACTTTCTCAAGTGCCTTAGGAGATTGGAATTCAGATTGGTACAACTTTTGGAGAGCTGGTTGGTAGTAGGAGTCAGTATTACAAATGAACAAAGCTGCCAGGCACAGTGGCGCATGCCTATAATCCCATTGTTCGGGAGGCTGATGCAGAAGGATCGCAAATTCAAAGCCAGCCTCAGCAATTTAGGGAGGCCCTAAAGCAACTTAGTGAGATCTTGTCTCTAAATAAAATATAAAAAAGGGATTGGGGATGTGGTTCAGTAGTAAAGTGTCCCTGGGTACAATCCCTGGTACCAAAACAAACCAAAAAAACCCCAATTGGATACAGCCTTTAATCTAGCAATTCCACTTCTAGGAATTTTTCTACCAATAAATGTCTATAGAGTTACATATGTACAGGGTTGTAAACTGCAGCATTGTTGATGATTGCTAAGGATTGGAAGCAGCTTGCAAGGGTATTAGATGGAAATGGTTGAGATGCATTGTAGTCCATCCATACAGTGGATTCTATTCAGTTTTTAAAAATAATAATGTAGTTCAAATGTGCTGATGGTAGAATGATCTGTATAATATATTAAGTAGGATAAAAATGTCCTTTGTGCTTATAGCATATTTCTGGAAGGATAAACAACAACAAAAACAAAACAGGGAGCAGTTATTTCTTGAGGAGGGAAAGTAGGGCACTGGGGTCAGAGTAAAAGGGAGAAAACTTTTAGCTATAGACCTTTTTGTGTGTCCTTTGAAAAGTATAGTGCTGTTTTTTAAAAAATAATTTTAAAAACTATGGTTGATATATATATAAAGAGAAATAGTGAGAAACTCATCAAGGAAATTGAAAAACAAAATTTAAGGTCCTGAGACCTAATAAATTTATTAAACCCTAATAAATGAGAATCTGCATTTTAATAAGCTCCCTGGGTAATTCAGAAGGCCCTTCCGAGTCAGAGAAACACTGTTTTAAATTAATCACCCAAAGCAGTTTATTCACCCATCATGTGACTTACCATGCAATATTTCAACTTCTTCTCTATAAGTAATGTTATGTAATGTCACATGCTTATTGAGTATCTACTATTCAAAAATTGAGGGCTTTTCTAGAGCACTATACACTCAGTGCTCAGGTACATATTATTTAATTACTGCTCAGAGTAGCTCCTCCTAGGCCCCATTACTGGAGATTGAGCCCAAGGGTGCCTTACCATAGCTACATCTGCAGACCTTTTTATTTTATTTCTGAGACATGGTCTAAGTTGTTGAGGTTGGCTTCAAATTTGCAATCCTCCTCTCAGCCTCACAAATAGCTAAGATTACAGGCTTGTGCCACCACTACTGTGCCTGACTCATAGCAGCATTTTCCAAAGTGTGTACTAAACCAGGAACATATATTTTACAGGGCATTAACAATATGTGTAAAAGGGTTCTCTGGTCAAATCAGTTTGGGAAACATTGGGATAAATAAAAGTGAACAGTTTTCTTTATTGCAGGACTGTTCAGAGATTTGACCAAGGAATCCTTTTTTTTTCTAGGACTACCTCTCAGGTCTTTTGGTCGGTGGAACACACTTTGAGAAATGCCTGGTTTAGAGGAAAGAGCACCACTGGCTTTGGAATCCTTGGCAAGTTACCTAACTTCTCTGAATATTAATTTTCCTAACTTTAAACTGGGGATAATACTTGCCTTGGTGGTGGTGTGAAGAATAAATGAGAAATATATAAGACAATTTTTAAATGCTTAAAACTTGGTACCTCCTTAGTTTTCAATTGATCATTGATAATATTATGTAGGTTACTTGCTTCATTTTCTTGCCTTTATTTGCATAATTCATTTTACTATTCCTTACTAGTCTCATAAGAAAGTGAGGGGAGGACACGGTCAAATAATTCATTTTTGTAAAATGTTAGTAGCTTTATTAATAAGACTTGGTATTCAGAATAAAACTAAAATTAATATGGAAATCATTAGCAAATTATTTTCCTCTCATCTCTGATAGATTAATATTGAGACCAGAATAAACTTCCCATTCATATCTGCTGAATTTTTATTAACTAAAAGCAAACCAAACAAAAACATGAAACTTTGATCTTAAGTGTGACATGTTATGTGGTATGTAATTAAACTTCTGTTTTTCCTTTTTTCCAGTAAATAAATTGATTGCACAAGAAGGACCTTCCTTTCTACAAATGAGAATAAAACATTTGTTGAAATCTAACTGCATCCCCCAGGCTACTGCTTTATCAAAACTGTGTGCAGAATCTAAAGAAATTTCACACGTGTCATCTTTTCAGCAAGCTTATATCACATGTTTATGTTCCATGCTCCCTAATGAAGATGCTATTAAGGAGGTAAGTAAATTAAATAACTGCTATCATCCTTCAAATAAAATTTGTAGAGATGTTGTATGGTTACTTTTCCCCATAAGAATGAAAACCAAGATTATTTATTTATTTTCAGTCTACTGAAAAGTTTTGCTTTAACTGTATATGTAACTGCTCAACAGATTGAATATATACAATATTTTATAGGTGGATTTCAAAGTAGGTAATTAAATAATACACAGATGATATTTGTGTTTAGATGATGGTTTTCTGTGAAATCTTTAAATATGAAAGTTTTTTCTTAATTTTGTTGTGTTTGGGAAATGCAAAAATTGTTAATAGTGGTATCAAAAGAGAAACTAAAAAGACTGGAAGCTTAGTTACTTTATGCATTTAACTTTGTAAATAGATAAATGTAGGACTCTAGACTTCATGAATATATTTTGAACAACAATTGAGTGGCCAAATTATATACCATGGAAAATAATTATGTGGCTGAGTTGTTTTAAACTATTTTGTCGTCACATTACATCATTTGTTGAAAAACCTGAATTATAATTTTACTTGGAAAACTTGGGATTTGTTTTCTCTTACAGTTTTTGACAAATTCTACAGGAAAAAAAGAAAACTGCTTCATCTTTATTTCATTATCTACCTTTAGTTTTCTTGCCTATCATTCAGCTCTGACCCATGGATTTCATTTTATTTCTACACTGAAATTTCTTACTAAATGTAGGAATCCCAAAGATGTGCTTTTATTCTATAATAATTCTTAAAATTTTATATTTTTACCTATAAATATCCTGCTCTCTTTCTGCCTCATTCACTTTAATGTATAGACTCCACCTGGATCTATTGATCCTATCACATTTTCATTCTGCCTCACTCTCATACTCATTTCCTTCCTTACTCAGCTTTCTGTTATCATCATCATCATCATCACTTAATGGTATACATTCTCAATTCCTCTATTGGTCTTCCTTTTATTGTACTTGTTTGACTACTGATATCCTGGTAATATCCCTAAATCTCCACCTTTGGGACCTAATTTAAATGAAGAAAAGCAAATTTCACTTTCGCTGTGTGCATGATGCACATCTGTAGTTCCAGCAACTCAGGAGGCTGAGGCAGGAGGATGGCAAGATTGAGGCCAGCATCAGCAGTTTAGCAAGACTCTGTCTCAAAATAAAAAACAAAAAGGTCTGGGAATATAGTTCAGTGTGTAAAGCACCCTATGTTCCATCTCTGGTATCCAAAAAATAAAATAATGCCTTGTATCCCTGATCTACCCAATTTTCAATAGCGGCTATCATTATTATAAATATATATTAACCCATCTAAAATGGCCTTTCTGTGTTCCCTTATCTAGCTGTATTTTCATTCTAGCACATATTATTTCTGTGAGGCATCATATTTGCTTTTTTTCTAACACCCCCCAACCACACCATCGCAAACTCTGTAAGGAAAGAGACATGGGTTGATCACTGTTATGTCCCTGCATTCTAGAGGAATACTTAGCCACATTGGCCCTTAGTACTTACTTGTTAAATGAATGAATGGCAATTACAGCCCCATACCTTGCTATTTTGTTAATAAGATTTCAAGCTTTCATTATATGAGTTATGACCAGGATGTCAAGCTGAACATTCCAGTCATGCTTTGTAAGTTTTTAAAATTTTGCTTGAAGGTCTTTTTGAATCCTGAAGTGATTCATAGTTTTCTCTTAAGTGTATTTCACCTTAAAGTATAATATTTAATGCTCTCTGTACATTTATGAAAACAGATCAAGATGAAGCTAAGGCTAACAAATTTCTATATAGATTGGTTGCATTGTGGATCAGTAGCTATTTTAAATGGCTAAAACCCCCTATAGCACAGGTCTTAACCTCCCCACTGTGAGAAGCTTTTGTAGACTCGTTGAAATTTAAGGTACTTCCCAATGGCCAAAATAGTGACTCCAAGAATTTGTGATTCCATCCTGGCTCCTAGTAGCCTTTGCGTTTCTACTAACTACCTTATTTTTTTAAGTTAATGAACTCTTTATTCTGGAATGTTGGATTAGGAACATCCTGATGGGAAACAGTGTAGCCTAGACATTGAAATTTAGTAGTTATTTGAACCAGAGAGGATTGTTTAGGCAGCTAATATGTGGATGGAGAGACAATGTTGGTCATCTTTGTTTTGGAATATGGCCCTAGAGAGGAGCGCTAGATAAAGAATGCAGAGATCAAATAGCCAGTTGCTATCTGTGAAGTGGGCAACAGCATGTAGTTCCTGCAAATGGGGTTGAAGCTGTGACCCCATTGCATCAATTGTGCATGTTCTAATTTGTTGGACTGTGGTCAAAAAGAAGTCAAAGGATAAAATGCTTAACAATGCCTGTCTTTTCAGACTTCTCACTTGAAGAATTATTATAGAATGACTCTGGAGGCGGAGGCAGGAGGATTGCAAATTCAAGGACAATCTTGGCAGCTTAGTGAGATCCTGTCTCAAAATAAGAAAAAAAAATTTTTAAATATATTTTTTAAGTTGTTGATGGATCTTTATTTTATTCATTTATTATTTATATGTGGTGCTGAGGATCGAACCCGGTGCCTCCCACATGCTAGGCAAGTGCTCTACCACTGAGCTATAGCCCCAGCCCCTCAAAATAAAAAATTTTTAAAAGAAACTAGGGATGTAGTTCAATGACAAGTGCCCCTGGGTTCAATTCCCAGTACTACAAAAAAAAAAAAAAAAAGAACAACTACTACTACAGAAAACGCTTATTGGGAGTTTGTCCATTCTAAGCTCTATGATATATGCCTTCAGTGTGTTGGCATGTAATCCTTATAATAATCCTGTGAATTTTATAATAATTAGCAGAGAATCAAAGAGATTATATAACTGGCCCACAGTTTATATCCACTAAGTGGGGGCCCCAGGGATTAAATCTTAGTTGGTCTGCCTCTGCTTCATTTTTGTACATATTTCATATTCACACGTCAAATACACAGTCTAGCTCTTTGGCACGGCCAACCTTCTTTTATGGATATCTGGTTCTTCCTGATTTTCAGTTCTTAGAGTGGGGCCTTTTTTTTTTTTTTTTTTTTTTTTTTTTTTTTTTTTTTTTTTTTTTTTTTTTTTTTTTGGTGCTGGGGATTGAACTCAGAGGTACTCAACCACTGAGCCATATCCCCAGTCCTACTTTGTGTTTTATGTAGAAACAGGGTCTCACTGAGTTGCTTAGTGCCTCACTGTTGCTGAGGCTGGCATTGAACTTGCCATTCTCCTGCTTCAGCCTCCCAAAGTGCTGGGATTGTAGGCATGCGCCAGCGCGCCTGGCTTAGAGTGGGCTTTTTGCTCAGACTTTTTTCTTTTGTTTTCCCTCTGGGCAAACAGTCACACATTTTTAGGTCAGAAAAGATGAGATTAGCTGTAGAGTTCTGAAAATTCTGGGTGACTGATTACTGGATTGGATTAACTGAGGAACATAGAGTATTTTTATAAGGTATCTGGAGAAGCAAAAGTAACAGTCAGAAAACAGACTTGAATCCTGGGATTGTCATTTACTAACCATACAACGTTGAGCAGGTAGCTTCAGTTTTTTTTTTTTTTTTAACCTGTAAAGTAGGCAAAATAATAGTAACTATCTCACACTGTGGCTAGATATTTCAAAAGGGATCTAACATTGTTCTTAGCATATCATAGACAGAGTACAAGAAGAATAATTTTTTCCCCCGTTTCTTTTTTCTTGGTACTAGGGATTAAACCCAGGGGCACTTTGCCACTGAACTACACCCCCAGCCCTTTTTAATTTTGAGACAGAGCCTTGCTGAATTGCTGAGGCTGGCCTTGAACATGCGATCCTTCTGACTCAGCCTCCTGAGTTGCTGTGAAATTACGGAACTGGGGAGAAATAATCTAAGATAATTAATCACACATGAAATATGGATTTGACTAGAGAAACTGTGGTTTATACAAAGGTAGTTAGCCTCCTTTGAGTTTATCCACATTTCTTAAAAGCATTTGCAATGAATTAACTGTAAGCCTATATGCTAATAAATTAATAATAATAAATTGTTTGTAGTGTCAGGTTGGGTAAGGAAATAGAAATGGACCTCTAATAGCAGCTATAATTTTGTGTTTGGGAAGCTTAAGCAGAGTAAGAAGTAGTAATGGTTATGTTCAGCACCTGAGACATGTCAAAAGAATTCTTCTCAACTTTTATTTAAAACCTTTTTTTTTTTTCCTCTAGCATTGTATTAGGCATTGGCAAATACAGAACAGTGGGAATGGCCTAGTTTGTTTGCCAGAAACAGTTTTAGGAAGATACATACTAAGTTCATATGATTCTGCCCCTTAGAGACAGCGAATAGCCATATAGATTAAGATACGTACAGCTTTATAGGAAAAATGATGCTTAAGTTGTACCTTGAAATAATGGAGGGATTTGGATAGATAGAATGGTTTAGGAATAACTGCCTGTGGTAGTAAAGGCATGAAAATTAATGTGTATTTTGTTAGGGACTCACTAAAGAATACCTTGCCTAGGCAGAGAGTGTATGTTGAGGTTTTGTGAGATATAAGACCAGTTGGGGGCTGGGGTTGTGGCTCAGTGGTAGAGCGCTCACCTCACATGTGTGAGGCACTGGGTTCGATCCTCAGCACCACATAAAATAAATAAATAAATAAAGGTATTGTGTCCATCTACAACTAAAAAAATATATTAAAAAAAAAGACCTGTTGGATGGGGAAAATGAGAGCCTCAGAAACTATAGTGTATTCAAGTTTAGATTTTTTTTTTTTGGTAGTTGTAGGTGGACAGCACGCCTTTATTTATTTATTGTTTATTTTTGTAGTCAGTGCTAAGGATTAAACTGAGTGCCTCATATCTGCTAGGCGGGCACTCTGCCACTGACCTCCAGCCCAAGTTTATATTTTTTCTTTTAAATTTTTTTTTGGTTGTCAATGGACTTCATTTTATTTATGTATATGCGGTGCTGAGAATCGAACCCAGTGCCTCACACATGCTAGGCAAGCACTCTACCATTGAGCCACAACCTCAGCCCTAGAGTTTAGATTTGATGCTGTAAAAATTAGGGAGGCTCTGAAGGTAGGAGGTGACCTGACTAAAGTGACATTTTAGGAAAATCAGGCAGAAGGAGTATATTATTAGGTTTAGGATAAAAGGTAGGAGTCAGTAAGAAGAGAAAGTACAGGATTTGCTGACCGGGCATAAATAGAGGATGATGTACAAAATTGACTTCAAGAGGCTCAAGACTTTGAGACTGAGGGAACAATGGTGCTGTCCTACTAACTAGAATGGCAAAGGGGTGGAGGCTACAGTAGAAGCATGGGAAGATAATTAGCTTTGTCATGCACATGATCTTCCCAGGTTTAGTAATAAGGAAATAGGATTTTTCCTTAAGTTAATTAATTCCTTTTAACAGATGTGTTAAGTTTTTAAGGAACTGTGTTACAGGAATTGTGGTTTTATACTACTCTACCTAGATCACTTGCATAGATTGTGGTCTGCCAGCCAAAATTCACACAGCTATAGTTATGCATTGCTTGATGATGGGGATGTGTTCTGAGTAGTGCATCATTAGGCAGTTCATCATTGTACCAACACTGTAGTGTATTTACACATATGTAAATGGTATAACCTAGTACATATCTAGGTTGTATGGTATATACTGTCATATAAAGTGGGTTTTTTTTGTACTGGAGATTGAGCTCAGGGGCACTTGACCACTGAGCCACATTCCCAGCCCTATTTTGTGTTTTATGTAGAGATATGGTCTCACTGAGTCGCTTAGTGTCTCGCCGTTGCTGAGGCTGGCTTTGAACTCGCGATTCTCCTGTCTCAGCCTCCCTAAGTGCTGGGATTATAGGCTTGTGCCACCGCGCCAGGCTCATACAAAGTTTTATCGGCACAGAGTCATGCGAATTTGTATACTGTCTGTTATTGCTTTTGTACTACAGTGCCACCAGTAGTTGTAGCAGAAACCATGGCAAAGGCTGAAAATATTTTCTTTTTGCCCCTTTAAAAAAATTATTTGCAGGGCTGGGATTGTGGCTCAGCGGTAGAGTGCTTGCCTCGCATGCGTGAGACCCTGGGTTCGATCCTCAGCGCCACATACAGAGCAATAAAATAAAGACATTGTGTCCATCTACAAAAAACTTAAAAAAAAATTATTTGCAAACCCTTGCTGTATCATATTTTGGTGAACCGCAGTACTGCACACCTGTAATCCCAGCTACTTGAGATGATCACAAATTCAAGGCCAGCCTAGGAAGCTTAGAGCCTGTCTCAAATAAAATAGAATGGGCTGAGGATGTAGCTCAATGGTAGAGCATCCCTGCTGCCACAAAAAATAGAATATATTTTCGGTCTGCTAACAACCATTAAATATCAGTTAGTCCTCCATGTTCTACAAATGACAAAACTGAGGCCAAGATAGTAATGTTCCCCAAGGCCCTACATGCATTAAGCTAGTTACTGAGTTCAATTTCAGGCTAGAATGCAGAGCACCTGGACCTGGATCTGGATTAACTTTCTTTTCACTTCACCACATATTTCCATTTGGTAGACCCTGAAAAATTATGTATACATGTTTGGTGGCAGTACTGGAGATTATACTTGATTATACATGGTTGGCAAGCACTATACTACTGAGCTGAGATTATATCTGGGGCCTTACATGGTAGGCAAGCACTATACTACTGAGCTATACCCACAACCTTAGAGCTCTTTTGATAGGGAACATCTTGGTATATCATTCCATTCATATTTATGTATAGGTATAGATGTGCTTTAAAATACTTTTATCATAATTTGGATTAATTTTTTAAATATATTAATGTGAAAACATTTAGCACATATAAATCCCCCTTCATTCTCCTGTTGGAGATTGAACTCAGGGCCTTGCCTGTCCTAGGTAATATTCTACCACTTAGCCACACCCCCACCCCCATAAAATTATTTTAAAAGGAACAATGGTGTCAACATTAATTAGACTCTTATTTAGTGATGTTTTCTATTATAAGTGATAACTGAATTAAAGAGAATGTCTAGATTCTTTGGAAGAGTACAATGAATCACTAGATGGTCACAAATTGAAGATTAAAATCAGCATATGTTCTAAGGTAATAGTTACACATTAGCCATCTACTTCACCTGAGTTCAAAAGAAGAGTTAAATTAACTTGAACAGCTGGGAATTAAGGTACTTGGTACGTTGGCACCTGTGGGTATCCCAGTAATGGGTGTGTGTAATGAGAAACCTCTGCTGGGGACAATTTTGCCAGACACATGCAATTAAGATTAATTGACTGGATTTAGTGAAAGCCCAAATTCTAACCTTAATGTATAAAGAGTTGGGCTTTTCAGAAATTAGGTAGGTCTAGAGGGCAGAAGATTACCATGGAATCCTCAAGTTCTAGGTTAATACTTCATTTATGTTAGAATCGAATGAGATGACATTGCTATTAATTTTTTATATGAAAGGATTTAATAAAAGTCACAATCTTGACAATGCCCAAGTGGATGTTTCCTATATGTTTTCATTACTGAAAGCGGAAATATTTGCAAAGATCAAGCTTTCCACATATAAAAGGACAGATAATGTTTTAAACACAAGTCCCTCTATTATTTTAAATTTAGAAATCTGTCAGCAGAGTTCTTGGCGCACAGAAGGGGTCCATTTCATTCTTGATCCCTGAATGAACTGCATCTTCAGTGTCTAATGTAGTTGATAGGCAAAATAACAGAGGTATTTCTTCTCTTGATGGGGAAAGGAAAAGACAAACAGGATCTAATTTACTCACCAGTCTAACACAGTTGGGAATTGACACAGTCACTAGGTATAAATGATAAACAGCAAATACATTTAAACTGGACCTAGTGGGAATTCAGCTTGGGAGTAGAAGTAAACAAGAGCATAGAAATTTCAGATGGAGCTTAAATAAGAATCAAATAAGAGGAATCCTGAATAAAAAGTACTTATAAAATGTGTAAATTTAAAATCACAATATTAATGTTTTAACTTCATTCTTTTCATAGGGGGGAATGAGATGAACACAAAATACACTAGTGGTAGAAAGGCTGTATGAAGACATTAAGAAGTTATCTATTTAAATGTATATTTTTTTAGTTGTAGATGGACAAAACACCTTTACTTTTATTTATTTATTTTAAAAAAATTTTTTTAAGTTGTAGATAAACACAATGTCTTTATTTTATTGCTTTGTATGTGGTGCTGAGGATTGAACCCAGGGCCTCATGCATGCGAGGCAAGCGCTCTACCGCTGAGCTACAATCCCAGCCCCTATTTATTTATTTTTATGTGGTGCTGAGGATCAAACCCAGTGCCTTACACATGCTAGGCAAGCACTTTACCACAGCCCACTGAGCCACAGCCACAGCCCCAGAGTTATTTTAAATAGCATGGAAATAACTCTTTCCAAGAGGTTGGAAAGACCTCTTCCCAGGATTTAGCATACATCTGGATTTCACTTCTAGTCTCACTTTTATGAATTATGTGTGAGTGTTTTGATGGATGTGTGGTGACACTGGCATAGTCACTATGGAGAGTCAATTGGCCACATTATTTTCAAAAATCCTGTAGAAAGAACATTTCAGGCTTCTCTCAGATATAGACAGTCATTAGGTTTAAATAGAAGTATTGATGACTTTTTTTCCCCTCTTCTTTCCCTTCTTCCATGGAGTCTTGCCATTTGCCTAAGCTAGTTTAGAACCCTAGGCTTAGACAGTCTTCCTTCCACAACCTTCCAAGCAGCTAAGACTACAGGCATATGCCACTACACTCTGCTATTTATTTCTTTAAGAAGCATCCTAGTATCCATGTGATCTGTGGAATTGCTGCAGTCTAAAAGAAGTCTGAGCTGGATACAGTGGTGAATACCTGTTAGGCCAGCTGTTTGGGAAAGTGATGTGGGAGGATTACAAGTTCTAGTCCAGCCTGGGCAACTTAGCAAGATTCTGTCTCAAAATAAAAATGGCTGAGGATTTAGCTTAGTGGTAGAGTGCTTGCCTACCACATTCAGTTCCCACCCCACCAAAAGAAGTCTGATGTTCTTAAAACTGTGATACATAGCCTTTTTCCAGATATTACCTATCAACAATCTAACAGATGATTTTCCTAAACATAGGCCCAAGGTTACTTGAAATAAATGCTTGCTAACTGTATAACTCCCACCTTCTCCTAATAAAGAATGCAGTTGGAGGAATTTTACTATATGGAAAACTTAAATCTGCTTTCATTCCTTTTTGAAAAAAATAAAGCATCAACTAACTTTAGTTTTTAAAAATCTATTTATAAGAATAAATTATTTGCAGTATACCTCAAAACTGATCAGGAACATACCACATTGAAAACCTCTGTTCCAGAGAAAGGTAAATGATAAAATATTCTGTTAATGGCACTGGTCAGAACACTAGTTTACACCAGTAGCCTAAGCAAGAAAATAACTTAAGAAGATAAATATGCTGTCTCTACTCACCTTCTCTTATGCCTGCTATACTATTGCCTGATTGTTATTTAAGCCTTCTGTTATTCTCACCCTTTCATTTTCTGTAGTAGTCAAGGTGATCTTTTTTCTTTTTTAAAATAAAATTAGACCATGTTATTTTTAGATAATTCTGGATTCTCGTGTAATTTTAAGAAATAATGCAAAAATGCCTTCTGTTTGTTCAGTATGTATTCATTAGAGAATTCAGGGGATAGAAAGATGAACAAGACAGGAAAAGCCTCATACTCTGTGAGGCTTAGAGTTCTGGGTCATCAGCATTTGAAGTCAGAGAGTAAATGAAATTAACCTTTTCAGGACTCTGGAAATTAAAGTTTTACAATAATCTGAAGAGGTTTTATTCTCAAAAAGCAAATAAATCTCAGAAGAGTAAGCTTGGTGGTTCTTTTACTTCTACTTTCTATCTCCCTTTCCTTAGATCCACAGTAGCCTTTGAAAATGAATGGTTTCACAACTACAGTAGGTGTGGAAACCAGCAACCTAGAAGCTACCTAAATAGCCATTTTGGTTTTGAGTTCTCCAGAAGCCCATGTTCAGAAAACTGTCATTATTTGAGCTATCTGGCAGCTTGCTAAAAAGCTTCATTCTCAGGACTTGTCTTTATTTGATTCAGAGCTCACTCTGTCCCCAGGGCTTTTGTCAAAAAGCAATCAGTGGTAATTGTTTCATGTGAAAGTTATCTGAGGAGGCACCACTAGTTGTGCTAACAAGAGACTAGCAAAAAAAAATAGAGGGAAAAACTAGAATACAAGGTGTTCATAGGTTGCTTACCTCTGATATTTTAGAAGCTATAGAAGGTAATATGCATGTATGGAGTTAGGTGCCTGCCAAGGAATAGCCTGAGAAGGCCCAAACCCCTGATTCTTGAGGCTCTACATAGGAAATCAGGGCAAGGACAAGTTGTAAATTGCCTGAAATATTAAAAGCATGCCCACCACACATGCATAGCCATTTAGCAAAAGCAAAGATATTTGTTAAGTTAGTTAGGTTTTTTTTTTTTTTTTTTTTTTTTTTTTTTTTTTTTTTTTTTTTTTTGCTGTAATCAGAATACCTGATGAGAACAACTGAGAGGAGGAAAAGTTTATTTTGGCTTAGTTGCAGAAGTTCAGACCATGATCGGCTGATTCCATTTTCCTGGCAAGGCGAAGCAGAGTATCATAGAGGAAAGGTGTGGGGGAAGAGCGCTGCTCCACTCATGGCTGCCAGGAAGCAAGGAGAGGGAGCTAAAGATGCTATGGGATATGCCTCCACTGAACTACCTCCAGCCATGTCACACCTGTCTGGTTATATCCCAGTCCATTCAAACTGTGAACTGATTAGGTTACAGCTCTCATAATCTAATCATTTCACCTCTGAATATTCTTGAATTAACACAGGAGCTTTGGGAGGACATCTATAACGCTTGATCAAAACATTTAGGGAAATTTCCATTGAATATATAGCTGACCATTAGGTTAATCAAGCAGTGACTATAAGTGAACACAAGAAACAAAGAATTCAGACTTTACAAAATTATTCCAGAAAAGTTACTAAATAAACAAACCCTAGGAGGTGGGGAGATCTGGTTTGCACAGTTTTCACAGTATGAAATGAAATGTCTAGTTATCATACAAA